>JAZHYW010007566.1:82500-268951 GCA_037355805.1 Ixodes ricinus
AAATGGAAAATGGAGTTTTTTTTTTTCTACAAAGTATATGTTATCTTTATACCAATAAAATATACTTCGCACTACACGTTTCGTGAATACTCTGAAAATTTACAACCAACAAGAAAAATCGGAGAGGTTCTGAGAGGTTTTGCAATTTGGTATCTCTCAAAGAGCGATTTAGTAAAGAAAGAAGAAAGTACAGATGCTAGAGTTTACATTAAAGTCGCTGACGATGTTCGTGTAAACTAATTTGAAAGCTTTTGCTCCAAGCAGAGGGGAATACCCTCCAGATGATATCCTTGGAGTTTAGGCTACCGCATAGAACTCGCAACAAATGGAGTGAAACACCGACGTAGAGCCAAGGTACGCGATGTCAACGCTGCCTACGACGTGACCATGTGAAAAAGTCAAAGTCACCATCACATCGCTCACCTGTGTTGCCGGTCGAAGTTTTCTTTTCGGTGTTGTCATTCGCCGCACTCCGTTACTATAGGTTGTGGTAAATGGCTCTCCGAATCCCTTGCGGCAAAGCAAACGCGCTGAAAAATTTAGTAGTAATTATAGTCACTGACAGCTTAATTAAGAGACGCAGGATGGGGCGAGTCCTCAGCTTGCGTGATACGTTACAAGTAACGAAATGACTTGTAATTCCTTACCTTCATCAGAAATTTCGTAACAAAATAATTACATATTTTCTAGAATAAATATACAGTAATTTCCTGCCTTATTTACGTGACAGTTTCATTGTAAATCCTTTAAAAGTTTTGTTCCAGAAAAAAATTGTAATCGAACAAACACAAAAGTTTCCGCCCGCCTTTTTCGCCCAAGAAAAAAAGAAAAGGAAAGGGGTGTTTAATTTCGGTAAACTTAACACAGACAAACTGTCACGAAACTTTAGAAACGCGAAAAGAGATCTGCTATTGTTCAGTTGTTAAAAGCCTTTCTTTACAACGCCCAGTTCCTTGAATCGATTTTTGTTTTCTTTCTGCTAACCTATACAACCAAAGTCAGAAGGTCCAAATAGTTATTCCTAAAAAGTGAGAAAAAATGGTTAAAGCTCGGTCAGCCTGGTGGGGCGTGTCTATATCTCCCTTCGTTTAATCCCTTTGTACTTTATTTGCGATCTAAGACGGAAAAACGAGGACACCTAGAGTTTGTGTGCCTCTTCTAGATGCTCGATGACAAGAATTAACAATAGGTTATAGTGACTACGACCATTTTCATAATGTCACAACAGGAGGGGACGTCCTCTTTCGTTGAAATAACGTTGAACCCTAAAATCCACCGAAAGCAGTTACGATGTTGATCTTTCTTTCTTTCTTCGACGATGATGTTCAATGTCCGCCCACTGAGACAAGCGGGCCTGGTGACGATCACGTTGCGAAGTGACTTCTCTTCGGAACTTCCAAACGTAAGGAGGTTTATTTAACATAGCACATTCCAGCGACCAGGCGGGAATCAATGTCCCCGCCCGGAACTTTGAGTTTCTTGCCAACCACCTCCTGACCCTCTCAATTCCTACTCAAAAATTCGAAATCCCCCCTCCCTTAATACAGCCGAATCTTGGTTCCCTCTCTTACTTGCCCTAACCAATCAGCAAGACTCTGACATCAGTTTCTCTTTCTCGGACTCGTCGGCCGTATAATCAAACAAATTGAAAAGCAAACGCGCGCTCTACGCCGGACGAACTATCAAGCATAGAAAACAACAGGCTCTTCCCGGCAAACTGTGTACATTTTTCAGACGCTGGGAGGATGGAAGTTAGTCCTTCTCACGGGCCTTGACCACCTGCACGAAATCCGAAACACCGCCATCCATTTCCTGTGGCTCCCGACGCTCGAGCTGAGAAACGGCCGCTCATGTTCAACTTCACACTGAGTCCAGGATCCCTCCGTGCAGTGTCAGTTCGCGGTACCCCACGCATAAACATTTTGCAAACGCAGCCTCTTGCCGGGAGCAATACGCGTGTGTCGTTCCGTTCGCCCCTGTAACGTAAAGAAACCCTTCGAGCCTTCTCCGCCGTTAAACGCAGACCCACCAAAAAGTAAAACAGTACTTAGCAATATGCCCGTACGGAACTAGAGTGATGCGATAATAACTGAAGGTGGTATACAGTCACAAGCATCCTCGTTCGTTGCTGCTCAATATATAGCACAACTCTTCTCATCTACTCTAAAAGAGAAGATGACTTTGTTTTTTAGGCTACGCGACTTCTTATTTTATTTGACCGAAAATTGCTTCTACTAGCGGCTAGCTTTTCTGTATTCAAACATTTAGGGCCGGACTGATTCCAGGTTATCTGCACTCCTGTCAATCTTTTTGTGCGTCAGTTTTTCTTTTTTTCGTGCTTTTCGGAAATGGTTCTGGTGTTTTTTGTGTGCTGTTTTTACCACGTCAGGACACATCACCTCTCGAACACAGGTTTTTAATATTAAAAAAAATAAAATAGTACAGCTGACGTAGACTAGTAAAGATGTACGAGATTTCGGACTTGAGGAGGGAGTGAAGTTGGTGAGTGGGGCTTCGTTCTGGTACCGTTCGCTGCCCGTGGAATGGAGAACTCTGGGGTGCACTACTGCCGATTCTTGTTTTAACTGACGTTCTAACTAGTTGTTTTGGAGGAGTGTTCTAGTGTTTTTATTTTATTTTGCACCTTATAGTACTTATATACATATAAACCGCTTCATCCTCATGCTCAGCAACGTCTCAACCGATCCACAATCTGTTCAGAGCCCAAGGAAGATAAACATAGAAACCATGTTTATCATTTAATAGTCACGGTGTAACTACCCCGTCTTAATAAAGTCGTGTACCACCGTGCATATTTAGGATATAAGATTGGTATAGTTAGATGTACATCAATAGATTCTTATTACAGGTTTGGCCAGTTGCATGACTTGTACAGCTTCGCGATACCACAGTATTATGCGCCGGCTGCAGCAAATAAGCTTTGTTCTTTCTCTGAGGGTATAGGAGTACTTGTATCGCATCCCTGGGGAAGCACAATACGGCACTCCCAAACATCCGAAAGGATGTTCAGCGTCGACATCTTCATGAAGAAATGAGACAAGATGTCTGACGAGACTTTCGAGAGCCAGCTGTTGCTCAAGACGCTGAAACTCAAGATCAAACTGAAGTGCTACTGGCGGTACAATAAACACTCGAATAACCATCTTTTTCTTTGTTTCTTACTCACGGACAGTAATGTTGGAAGTAACGCCATGAAAGTAACGGATTAATTTTTGGTGTTAACTGGTCACTTTTATGGAAAAGTGTAATTAATTACAATTTGGACTCGAATAATTGTAAATGTAATTCCTTACTTTTTTTTTCAATGACGTGAGCGAGTCTGGTCTCGAGAATACTTTTATTCTTCCGCGGCCAATCAGTTTACGGCATTAGCTGATAAGGACGCCCCCAAAGAATGAATCACGCGGCAAGAAGCGTAGACATTATAAATCGAGCCCCGTTTTTCTTAAAGAGAAACTGAAGCGCTCGTGTATTTGCGAAGAAAACACACACTTAGATCGTTTTTATTTCCAGGATTACGTAAAACTTGTATCTAAGATTGATGCACAGGTAGCCACAACAGCGCTGTCAAAATAGCGCTAAAGCCCCTCTTCCCGTCGCGTTCTGTGGGAAGAGGGAATCATGACGCATTATGCAGAGGTCTCACCCTTTCCGCAAGCTTACCCGAGCAGTCAAAGCGTTACACGTTCCCTAACAGGCGGCACGCGCGAGGCAGCTGGAACCTCTGACGTCACACCCACGCAGCTAGGTTTTTCGTTTTTGACGTAGAATCAACGTTTTTCTCCGCGCTTGGAAAGGGGTGCAAAGCTGGGATGTCGATGTCACGAAAACCTGGTCCCAGAAGTGACGTCACACAGATAACACCACGGAGAACTGCGCAGTGCGCACGCGCGTCCTTTCTTATCCGCTGGCTTGCTCGTTCGCTCGCATCAACGCGATCGCGCTCCTGGCTAGTTGAGACGACGATAGGCGCCGCTCCGGCAGCCATGATTCCACAATCTTCACTCATCACTCTGGACGGCCCAGTTCACGCGAATCTCTCGCGCGACTCGGCGTAGCGTTAGCCCCCGTCTCATTTCTTGTGTCACCTAAAGTCACTATGATCCTCGGAAAGTAGAGCCATGCTCCCCCGCTATGGTCGCCATTTTGGCTCATGAAATAAGAAATTTCATCTTGATTTCTCCGTTCCTGGTGAGCGAATCTAAATTCGCTGGTGATGGGTATCTTTATGGAGACGTTTCTTGTATACCGAGATTTCACTATCCACACACCGGCGAAACAAGCGTACATCTTCGTACCACCCCGACATGCTGTGTCGCTGCTTGGAGGCATTAAAAAATAAACTTTCGTCTTCCAATACGCAAGAACAATATAATTGTAAGAGACCCGTGGAGATGGGCGTGATTGATAAGTCGATTGCTTGCACAGTGCCAAAGGTGCTTATATTGGCAAGGAATGCCTTCAGTACAATGATGCTCCATGGTGATCTTGGTGAGACTGAATAAGAACGACCCTCTCGAAGCTTCGAAGATTTGAAGGGGCCGAAATGGCGATTGCCTTAGTGACGGAGACCGATCTTGCGAGGCTTTGGTCGTCTGTATGTTTAGTATTTGTTTGTCTTCGGCTAGCAGGCAGGGGAAGACCCGGACGAAGTCCTACGGACATTTATGCAGCATAAGTATGCATATGCACCGACATACTTTTTCGTGCCTATTGAAACACTCGGGTCAAATAATCGTGATATTTATATTTTTATTTTTAATTAAATCCTACATTCGCAAAATTTTTATTTTTAATTTTTCTTACAAGAGCTTATAGTGATCCCGAAAACTCTAAGTGCCTCGGTATCACATAACGCAAATCAATTCGAATTTTCATATTTTCTCGAAAACATTTTATCCCACGGAATGTCCCAGAAAGATGGCCATGAGCGCAAAATGTGTTTGGTATGATGCCCAAGTAAACTAAATACAACAAGCACTAGACTGGGTTGTTGTGCTACATCACTTTCTTTTTTCGTGTTTTATGATTTTTATATCTTGAGCATTGCCCTCGATGACGTCTTCTGGATTAATCCCCAAAACAGGACATGTCCTCCTGGCTCCGGTTCCCTTGCTCCCAGATCTCCACCGAAAGGCTCCGAATGGGAAGGGACTTAAACCCGGTCTTGACTCCACCTTGCATGTTGAGTGGAGAGTGGAGTGTTTTCAACACCAGCATTATACCCCGCACACGTATACGGCCGATACGTGCGGTCATCTCTTCGCGGGAATTCAGTTCAATACCTCTTGGTTTCCCGTCAGGGGGCTCAAGCCCATCACTCGAAGAAAGGTTTGGGGTCATGTGATCTTGACCATTCCTCCAGCAGTGTTTACAGACAGAGGACCCTTGAGACTACAGTTCCAACCCGCGGGTATAGCCGTCTCGCCCCGCTAAAACGCATCGTGGCCAATGACCCATTGCGCTTGTGGTTGGTTATTCGAGACAAGCCCGTAAAAATAACTCAAGGGATTTTTTTCTGGAACAAGCATAAAAACTTGAAGAGACGTTACCCCAAGTTTGGGAAGGATATTTGTTTGTACAATTGGCGCATAATGCTGCTGCTTTTTAACTGTATAGAAACAGCCAGATTTTGGAGTTTCGCAAGAGAGCGTCTTACCCTCCACGATCACGGTAATGGAAATGTTCATTCTTTGCACGCATCCATTATGCTAGGATGTCTAAAAAAGGTGGCTTGATAAGTGCAGCCATGGTTGAATCCTCCTTACAACGCCAACCAAACAGAAAGAGTCTAACAAATTTTTCACGACGTGTTTGTTGTCTTCTTGCCACAATGTGCTCAGCGACCAATGTGGAAGTATCGGCAGTGCATAGAACCACACAGTCTTGAAACGCAAAATATGACGTGAATATATCCAGCATGCTGATGGAAACCACCAGCAGTGGTAGTAGAATACGTTTATTAAGAAGAAAGAAAAACCAACATACGAGTATAGGTTGATCAGGTTTGCTGACCTGACGTACTCAAGAAGCAGGTTCATGATCTGCTTCCTTTGTTGCAGTTCTGTCTTGGGGGTCACCCAGTCTTCATACCGTAGGGGTCGTAAATCTCGCGGAAACCGCCATCGCGTGGAAACGAAACACGATGCCATCAACGAACCTCAGTGTCAAGTTTCCGGCTTATATCTACTGCCACCGTGGTATTACCGTCGGACTGAGAAGACCGAGGATTCCAAAAATCTAATAACAAGAAAGTACAATATGAAAGTTGACGCCGGAATGCTTTCTTGAGAGCCTTATAAAATGGCAAAAGTTATTTGGAAGTTCGAACAAAATTTATCTAAATTTTACGCGTGTTCGGCCAGGATTCGCATACAGCGTGCTCATTGATACCACAGAGCAGTAATTCTCAAATGGGGGTCCACGGACCCTCTTGAGTCCGCGAAGGCGTTCAGGGGTCCCCGAAGCCCTGCCTCATTAGCCAAGCTTGGCCATAAAAGTTTACTTTTTTTCAGATTGAGAAGAAACGTTCCAAATTTCGGGTGAGTTTTCTCGTGTGTATGCCAATGAGAAAAGTCTACTTCAACTATAGCCTTTAGTAATATCCATTAAATAAATCATTATCATAACTAACCTATACCTTTCCCTTCCCGTTACCACGAACGGGGTCCTCCATCATCTCCGCCGATCCACAAGAGGTCCGCGAAACATCAATGGTAGAGAACCCCTGCCATAGAATGTTGAGGAAGAGGTTAACAAAGCCCACGCGCATGGCGGCGCTTTGTGTTCGGGTGGAGAGGGTCATGTGGTGCTCCGCTGGCACGTTTTTGGTTGCCGGTGCCGCCGGACAAGAGCTCGCTGCAGCGATCGACCACCCGAATTCGCCATAAGGACATCCATTATGTAACCAGCTTTTGTTTCCCACACCTGACTTTTGCGAGCGCCGATGCGTTGGATTAAACAGCTCCTCGTTCGTCGCGTCAAGAGCGACGCGCCACGCTCCAGGTGTCTGGCCCCGGGGCCGGCGATCAGCTTCGTTTGCGCGTCCATTGAGACGAGGCGTGCGCGCGATTCCGAAGGCGGCCTTGACGCGCCAGCCGTGAGCCCAAGGGCCCGAGCGCCTCGCGCTTCGTTAGCGACTATTGAGACCGCCACAAACTTCGACGCCTGAAGCCTGCTGCTATAGAGCTCGAGGGAGCGTGAGTGCACGCCGTCGCTTCCTTAAAGCCGCGGTGCTGATATACACACGGGCGGCCGACCGACCCGCGAACCTATAGTCTCCGACGCACTTCTTTTTCGGGTTCTCTTTCAAAAAACGTCCGGTCGCTCCGATGGAAAGAGTTGGGTATTTGTTTCCTTTGGAACGGGTATCAATGGAACATGTGGCGAATCTGTCATTCTCCGCGATGGCCCACTTGCAGCTTCGGTCGGCGGATCGTTCTTTCGCATTCCGCGTTCTTTGACTTCGGCAGTCAATGCTGGCGTGAAACTTGTAAATCTCCGTCGATCTATTCAATTTTAAGGTTGTCGTGCGGTCATATTCCGGCTGCAGGCTCTTTCGATGTTTTGTATCCGTTTGCATACGAAACATGTTTTGTCCTGTGGTGGCAGCCTGTCGTAAAACTTAAAGACCTTCTTTCGAAAAATAAAAATAAAGACGACAGCTAACATAACAATGCACGCAGGCAAGTCAAAGCGTGCCTTGTTACCAACCTTGTTTACGCCCACACTCTTGATCTATTGCCGGATTAAATGACGGATTAAGAAGGAACAATTCAATCGCCTCATAATACCAAAAAACCTATCCGGTGCTCGCTTTTAAGAGGGGACGAAAAGTGCATCGCTTCTGGCCACTACGTCTAAAGAGAGAAAATGTACACCAAGTAGAACATTTTCCACAAGTCACGGGACTCGCCCTTCAAAGTGTGTACCGAGACAAAATGTTCAAAGAGGTCAAAATGTACAGCGTCTCAAAACGTCCGAGTCCAAATGCCTATTAAGCTCAAAATGTCCAACAGCCAGCCATCGACGGAAAGCATGGTGCCGTCAGTAAGTTCTGGATGTCTTCGATGTCGGCTTCATTGGATAACGCGAAAATAAAATTTGTTTCAAGGATTTCGTCTCATTTTCGGGAACGGGATCACTGGCAACGGGACACGAAAACGCAAACACTGAACACGTTTGCTTCTCACATAAATATTTTTCGCCAGTTATAATATGATTGCGTTAATTTATTCCATGTGGGCCGGGTTGTATTTGTTGTTGTTTTTCACATTACCTGACTATTTGACAAACCCAACATTCTGCTAGTTTTTATGTGTTTTCAGTATCAGTGGCTGTCATCGTAATATTTTATTGAAATTGGCCGAAACTATTTAAATTGGCTATGAGGCTCAGATGGTCCTTCATTAACCTGTATTATACATTCACCATAACGAAAACCATTAATTTATTGATTGATTTACACTTCCACCACATTGATTGACACACAGACACTTCCGCCAACAACTGACAATGATTAAGCACAAGACGTACTCCAGAGCACGCACAGTGTTAGCACGAACATGCGAATGCCGGTCTTAATTGTTTTTATCGGAATTAAAAAGCCTGTAATTAAAAAAAGTATGATGTCTGTAACAGGCTGACATCATTGCACATTCCACCCTTGGGCGTAATGCGCCCGCTTCAATACCCTCCACTGCAGACAAAATAGTGCGTCGGTCTATGCACCAGCAACATGGCGACATCTTTGGGCGTGTACAGGCGGAAACTCGCCACCGATTGAGCGAGTCGACATTTTCGCTAGGTGGCAAAGGTATACCATGCCTACTTCACTTTGCACGGTATAGTTTAAACTTGCCCTCAGGAGGTTTCTGAGATAGCCTAAATATGGCGATAAGTCACTTTGCTGGCCCTAAAGCAGGGAACACATGAGCGATGAAACGGCGCCGCGCGGCAGTATCCATAGCAACTGGTGCTGGCGTCCCTACGTCACTTCCGCGAGGCATCGCGTCGCTCGAATCTGGTCGATACAGATAAAGCCGCGCGATGCGCCTGTGGCGCGCCTAGCGGCAAGCGGCGAGTGCCGCGCGGCGCCCACTTTCACCGTTCGTGTGTTCCATGCTTAAGCATCCTATAAATGCCTAAATCATGACAATACGGCGGATGATTTTCCTATTAAAAATGCAATCAAAGATCGCAATACACCGATGTCATTTCCGGCGATGGGAAGAGCATGTTCCGAAATCAGGACCACTGTCAGCCAACGGCAAGCGAAGGATGCTCGTACATCCGACCGGTGGAACCGCGGAGTGATATATCGAATGCACGCGGCTTGTTGCCCGTACAGCCCGGATACAATTAAACACAGCGAGCACGCGCTCGAAAGCCGACAACCCAGACACAACACTTCCGCGAAAAAAAAAAAAAAATTAGCGCGCTGTTTTTGAGACGATTATTGCTGTATTATGTTTCCTCTCCGCGGAAAATTTACATTTTTCGACTACTGTTATTTACTTTTATCATCTACAAAAGCATGCACATTTTATAATAACAGCGTTTGCAATCTCAGCGAAATGTCGTGTTTTCATTGGGCACATGTCGTCCTGGCTGCCAGAACAATGTTCCTCCCATCGCCGGAACGGAACTTGGTGTGTCCGATTTTTGATTGCTTTTTTTTTTAATTTAAAGAAATCGGCGGCGCATCATTATGATTTGTGGATTTCTAGGATGCTTAGAGTCTTCAGAGTAAGATCGTCATATTTAGGCGATCTCAGAAACCTCCTCAGGACACCTTTAAAGGCTGGGCATATTTTCTATCTAGTGTCGTCGAAAGTCACAAAATGACAGGATTGAAAGGTTGTTCCAGTTAAATTGAGTTATTTATGATTGATCGATGTAAACTCGATAACATTTTAGACTCAGTAGAAGAACCGTAAACCTGACCTAAATGGATTGTCCGGTGACATCCGGAAGTTCTAGGATTTTGCTCTTGGTCACGCAGAGAGGCCGATATATAGCCATATGCGATATAAATTTCATTGAAAGACGCCCCAACAATCATTCGTTAAATAAATTATGAACACTGGATACGAAACTTCACGCCAAATTTCGCAAGTATGCGTGGCTGGTCGTGTTGGTGACGTCCCATCAGAGCATGGTAACATCAGAGTCGCTGGCGTCGACTTATTTCCGGTTTTGATCGACATGGTTGATGGTGCGTACAAAGATCATCGTCGAGAAATTGAGCTGCCCTCAATGACGTAAATCTTGTCTTTCTAGAACGAAGTTCTTTTACTGGAAACAGCAGTCAAGGGGTGTTGTGGGCTCTCTTTGCCCGATGTTACGTCAGACCTTCCACCGTTGCCATCGAAAACGCCGTGTGTTTTGCGGCTCCAATCTGAGCCATTGGGTCCTGTTGAAAATGGAATTACTTGTGCAGCAGAGGATTAAAATCTGCTATGTTCTGCGGAGAATATTCCTAAAAGCAATGACAATATTATTCAGTTGTTTTCTAAAACAAAAAATTTTACCGGACAGTCTTTTTAAAAATCGCTAAACATTCCGCCCCCGTAAAATAGCAATTTCTTCCGCCTAGGCAACCGAGAAAACAGCTAAATCGTAGAGGGAACAAAAATGACCGGATCGTACGGTGAATGATGTTGACGGGGGCGTAAAGCTCTGGTGGTGCTGATGATACTGATTTTATTGTTCATAGGCAGTGCCGATGGTGCTGACTTTTTTTTATTGCTCATAGGTAGTGCTGAGTTTCGGGCTGGCGTTCCGACTTCATTATTACTACGGCTTTATGGTCGGTGAAATGCAGGAGCCAGGTGGTTCTTCTAGCGGACCAGCTTGGATCCGCTGTAGAAGCCGTGGAAACGCATCTCCACCGCTTAAGTCACCACGGTCCGGTGTCAGAAAAGAGAATGTTGGCATGGAACGCGGTACATACGCATTTGAGCATTTGATCCGCAGCGCGCTCTGCTCTATAAACGCTTGATGCCAATGCATGACAAAGCTCCAACGCGATTATATATCACTGACCTGACAGCGCCCGTCTCGTCGTTGAGCGGCTACGCTGACCGTTCCAATCCATGACAGATGCCCCAGCGATTATATACGCATTTGACCGCAGCGTTCTCCGTCTATGAACGTTGAGCCACGATATGCAAAGTTTAACGCGATTATATACGCATTTGACTTGCAGCGCCCTCCTCGTCTATGAACGTTGAGCCAATGCATGCAAAGTTTAACGCGATTATATACGCATTTGACCGCAGCGCCCTCTCGTCTGTGAACGTTGAGCCAATGCATGCAAAGTGAACACGATTAAAGAAGTACGCATTTGGCCGCAGCGCGCAAGAAGCGACAGCAAAGCAAGCGTATACCGCCAAGTTCTATCAGACGATTTTGAAGACCAACTTGCCCTCCGCATTGAATTAGATTAACAGCACCACCAATCAGTTCATTTTTTTAATGTGGAATCATCAGATAGCGCTTTTCTTTTGATAAAGTGGTGAAATTTAACATACCGGGCGTCATTTTTGTGCGTTTGTCATCGGTCACCAAATTAATGACGCGCAGGAAATTTGCCGTAATACTGCTGGTTTTTTTTTTCTAGTCTCGATTGGTTTAGCCGTGAATGACAAAGGAACAATTGTTCATAATCTTACTTTTCTGCCGGTTGATACTTCGAAGGTCCGTCTCGTAGTTTGTGAGGTACCAACGCGGAATATATCGCGTTGATGAGCGTCTTCGCTTTGTGTTTGCGTGAATGAGCGGGCATCTCGCTCCCAAGATGAGAGAATGGCGTGTTTGGGCCAGATGCTCTTCGTGGCGTTCGTAACCGTCCCTCGAAACAGAACGTATTGTCACGTGGCGACAGCTATATTATAGTCAGATACTACCCAGCAAAGACAGTGCGAGGGTGAAATGGGGTAAAAGAGCGGCACGAGAAAAGCCGTTGCTGGAAAGGAGGTCGCTCCTTTCCACTTCAGCTTTCCTAGTTTCCGTCCTTTTTCCCCCCTCGCACTGTCTCGCTTAAGTTGTATCTGGCTATAGTATGACGTTTGAGCAACCATAGAATCATTCAAACCATGCGCTGAATTATGGTGTTTCTTACGCCCAGGAAACAGCGGGCACCATCTATTGTATCTAATAATAATAATAATAATCTGTATTTTCCATCAACTGATGGGGGGCCCAGGAAAAAAGCTGCAGTATGCAGCTTGACTGGTCCTCAGGCCCCTTACACTGGTCCGCAGCAAGCATGCGGAAAAAATAGGAAAAAAAAGGCAAGAATACAGTGGAACCGTTGCAGATCTACGGTTCACATTTCTACAAACCAAAGCTCACCAAGTGCAAAATATAGACAGAAAACAAAAATCACGTACAAAAATATAAGCGCAGGTCCTTGAAAGTGAAACAATCAAAATCAATATTCTCAGTGCAAGACTATTTAGCAAATGTGGAGTGTGAAATTTAACATTTGATAGCCATAGTTTGTTCGTTGCGTGACCATCCTCCATTTCTCTGTGTTGCGGGTAGAATAATGTGGGGAAATTTCCCTTAACGACGCAAAGTCTTTCCAGAAAACATAATGCCCTTATTTTTCACTTTTAAAACTTGTAGCGAGTCTGTACTGATATAATTTATAAATGCTAATTATTTTACAAATCTTAAATAAATCGGCAGAATGAAAGTTGTATGGCACATTACATATTCCTCTCAATATTTTTTTCTGCAGCAAAAACAGCTTTTCTATATTAGTCATTGTGGAGTGTGCCCAAACTAAAAGACAATACGTTAAATGGGAATAAAATAGTGATTTATAGAGCAAAAAATTTAACGCTCGTTGGTAAAACAGATCGGTAGCGATTTACAATCCCAACTACCCGAGCAAGCTATCTGGTTTTTTAGTTCCTGCATAAAGGGCCCTAAGAAGTATATAATTAAATTTCGTTTTTACTTTCGGCTATAGACGGTCCAATCACGCGCAGCATAGCGACGACCACAATCTTAGAAAACCTAACAGCCGCCATTCCAGGCCACTGTTATGTTCTCACGCGACACTCAAAGTCAAACTCCTTTTTTCGCTGTCCTATTCTTTTTTCTTTTTTGTCAACGAACGTAATTGTTTTCTGTGCAATTCTCGCGTAAGCTCTCGTCTATTGTTGATGGCCTGAGACTTCCTAAAACAGGAACCGCGGTTTCATCGGAATGTATCGGCCCCATTCGGAACCACATCGCGCGTCATTTCTCTCTACGTTCGCGTCGTCGTCTTCTTGTGCCCTCAGTGTTCCCAGATGAGAGTGGCCCCCTGCTGCACGCTTCCCTGCAGAACAAGCAACGAACGGGAAGCGAAACTGTCGGCGAGAGTTGACAAGAGCGCGGGCGTGACGCCGCCTGCCGGCCGAATCTCGACATCTCCAGCGCCGCAGTTGCACACAAAAGCAAAGACTACTCGGTTATCTAAGGGCACACTCTTCCCCCGCACCGCGCACTGCCTGCACTCCACGAATAAACGGCCCCTGACGCGAAGCAAACAAACGCAAAGCCAATAGTATAAAAAAAAAAGAAGACACACGCCAGCGCGCCAGATCACTTTTTGAAGGCTCCCTCGGAACAAAGCAATGAGAAGAGAAAAAAAAAGCGCGCGTTTCCAAACGTCAGCCGCAGAATGGCGGGAAAAGCGAGGGAGGGGCGGGGTCCACGAGCAACCGACACGAGCTCTGATTGGACCTTTTCCCTCTCCCCACAAACGTGAAGGGCCGTGGAAAGCCCCGCCTTCTTTCCCCCTACCGGTTTTGCTGTGCATCTCGGCCGGTTTTAGGTGTTTGCGATTTTGCTTCCCCCCCCCGCGTCCACGCTTCCTGTTCTCAAGATGGACCGCGCGGGAAGCTACGCACCATCCAAGCCAATCCAAAGCCTCGTAGGTGTCACGTGACCTTCTGAAAGAAAAAAGCGCAATGATGGCAACGACGCGCAGGTTTAGGTGGTCACGTGGTATGCTTGCAGCGCTGGATTGGCTGGGGTAAATCGTAGCGCCCCCTGCGGGTCGGTCGAAAGGCGAAAGGAACGTCGCCGTTCACGCGCGCTCCGCGCTCTCTCGGATGGGGGTTCACGGCAGGATTTCTGTCGCGTTGCCCATTGTGGGGGGCCTCGATCGATGGCTGCAGCGCTGCGGGAAACGGGAAAAGGCGAGCGTTCCCCGGACGACGACGTGCTCTGGCTCGAACTCTAGCGACACGGTCGTCTTGCCTCGCCGCGGTGCGCCTGGGGTAGCGAGCGGAGGAGGACCAGCGAAAGCCCTCCCGCTGTCTGAGATGAATGCGAAATTGTTTCTACAGTTGAGGCGTGGCGTCGTGCTGCCCTGGTTAAGGGATCCCCGTTGTATCTGCGCTTAGTAAGCGAGTATGTAGTCAGTCCCAGTTGGCGTCTAATGTACGCGCGAAATGTTGCCAGGGCAATATTGTCGCTAGCCTCCTGGGGTCTTCAACGTGCTTGACACAGTAGTTATACACGACCGCATGCCAGTACAATGCTCGTCGAGATCGAAACTCTGCTTACCGTAAAACACACAAATAAATATATATATATATACATATTGCTGTTGTTGTTGTTTTGTTGTTGTTTTTTTACAATTTAGGATGGCTTGAATTTTATTCTTCGCTGTACCGTCCTTCAATAGCTACACGAACAGGCTCCCGCTGTATCGCTGTCTTTGAAGAAAGGCTGTCCCAGCGACAGATCCATCGTATTCGCGCAGTGTAGCGCTCACACCAAATCAGGAGGCTGTAATGCGCTGTGCAAGTATCTCACACTCCGACAAACCTTAACTATCCCCTTATGAGCAAAAAGAACAAACCATGTTTCAAAACGCAGTTCAGTGTCTGCCTGCCCTTTAATATAGATTCTTCGGTCTCGAATGTCCACTGTGTTGTTGCTCTAGCCTCTGCAACGTCTTCCGTCGTTTTAATGGTGATGTACGAAAAAAAAAAAGTATATGTAAGGATCACGGGGGGATCATTGTTTAGCAACATATTGTCGCCCCGGCACCTGCACCAATGAAAATGCAGCTTTAGACGATTTGGACATCTAAGAATGAATCAATCAAGCAACGAAGTCCCGCCCTGTGTTTCTTAAGATATCGATGACTATAACCGAGTTCAAAAAAAAAACGGAGGAGAGCGACATCGGGCACAGCTTCCTTCGAGAGAACTGCGGAGAAGCGACGAAGGGGCCAGCGGACGTCCGAGAGGAAAGATGGAGGGATCAGCAGCCGCAAAGCCTCCGGCGAGCCAGTCGCCTCTGCCGCCGGGAGCTTGGGCCGGGAGCCACCCGACGCCGCCGGAGATCGATGGCGACGCGCCGGCCTTCAAGATGGCGGCAGGTCGAGATCGCGCTCCTTTCGGCGTCTCGTCATATACTCGACGCTGAAGATCGCCGATCGTGCTTCTCCTGAGCACCACCGGGAGGACAAAATTAATTTCAAGGCGCGCTATATATATCACTGTAAATAAAGTCTAGAGCGTCTTCTTTCGCGCAAAGTCCCGCTTAGATGAGGAAATTTTCCCAGCAGTTTTGGTTTTGCTGGCGAGCTGTCCCCCAGCTTTCCCAGATCCCAGCGCTGCAACACGAATTACAGGAATCAAGTCCGGCTCGAAACGGACGAGAAACCGGGAAAACTCGGAGGCGTTTGAAGCTGCAGCAGCCAATCTGAAACGCCATACTTTTTACGTGATACCCTCTAACGGCGGTGATGACAGTTAACGACTCGGTTCTGGTTTGAAACGGATCGTTTTTTCGGGGGAATAAATCGTTCGAGAAGGATATATTAGTGTTATTAACGCCATTTAAAGATTTACAAACACGTTTATAGCGCGTAACTGTGCGTCTAAATAGTGCTAGAAAATTAAAATTGAATGATGATGTTGATGATGGCAGACCGTAACAATTCGGTTGCTGTGTGCGAACGCGGGAGGTCCCTGTTGCTGGTGCTCCTCACAGCTCAGGGAGTCGGTATTTTTTTCGCTTGCCTGATAAGCGCTGCAAAGATGTATATATATATTTTTGTTTCGAAAAGTGGCGTACGGTACGTCAGTGTCTCCTCGGGTCCTCTCCATCCGGGCTGAGCGCGCTATTTCGTCTTCCTCTCCGCAGAGTCGAGCCCGTCCCCCGTGGGGCGACCGGGGACCTGCGCGTCGGCCGAGCCCCTGTCCCGACCCTGCGGGCCCCACCGGCTCCAGCTATGCGCCTCCCCGGCCACCGTGTCGGTCCACGGATTCCTGCAGGGAGCAGCCGCTGCCAGACAGCTGGGCCTCGCCGTAAGTGTACACGTAGAACCATTCTACTGATCGCCTTTCGAGCGCTGCCATCTTCGTTTAGCTTGGCTGTCAAACGAGCTTCGAGCATGCATGTGCAGTAGTTCTCTTCGGCGCGTAATCGGACGTCGCGCACGCGGTCACAGTAACTCAGCGTTTTGTGCCTCATTGGTAAACTCCAGGAATGTGCATAGACCCCCTGCGGGCGGCTGCCACGGTGCTGTGGCGATACCACCTGCAAGGCAAAGCTCGCGCCACGACCCCAAAGCGTCATCGTTATCGCGTCTCACGCAGCGCCATCTAGCTCGCGTCAGCGTCACCGCCCGCGACTTGCAGCGTCCCGCAATGAGCGCGACGCTTGCACGCCGCAACGCCAAAAAGGAACCTGTCTCACTGCATTGCGGCGTCTCCTGTCGACCTACAGCGTGTTTGCCGCTCGGAACACGTCGGGGACCCACTGACGATGACGTCAGTGCGCCGGCATCGTCGTGTAAGTGGTATTAGCTATGGTGCCTGGACTCCCGGCACTCTTAACCTTTTCCAGGGTGTATACGTAACCGAGATCAAATGATATTTCAAATAAAAACGTAAGTTCAGTAAAAAAAATTACGGGAAGATATATTTCTGGATTCTTAGGGAATGCGTTAGCGTGACCTTTCGAAACGCCATGCACGTCCCCTTTGGGAAACGCTAACGCTGACCCCTTCACTCTTCACTTTTGGCCTTCTATTTTCCTCTATTTTTTCGCTGCCTCTTTTTGGCCCCCTTACGGGGTCAGTTTTGGCGTTTCCCGAAGGGGGACGTGTGTGGCGTTTCCCAAGGATCATGCTAACGGATTCGTTAAGAAGCCAACAATGCAGCTTCCTGCTATATTTTTTTCACCGTTTTTCTGTATTTTGCCTGTCAGAGTACGTCGACGCCCTTGACATATGGTCATCTATAACACTCGTGGAAAGAACCACGTCCATACCACTCGTGGAGGGAACCGCATCCATCGTTTTAGCTACATCACACACATCACAGCCTACGCATCGCTACTACGGAAACCCAAAGCGAAGTACAACCGGCGACGGCATAGCGGCAACTGAGCACGCCCGCATCCACCGCGCCGCGGCGTTGCGCGACGCTTTCTCCTCCCTGGCTCCGCGCAAGCAGTGCGCGTGACTAATAAAAATAAAAAGTCTCGTTTAAACAAAAACAGTGGTGTTTGTCAGTTTTTAGCACGGGGGAGAGAGGGAAAGGTTGAGGCGCGTTGACGTCAGCGTTTCGGACCAATGGGAGTGTCGCACGCGTCACCTTCTCAGCATCCCTCTCCCTCTCTTCCTGGCTCTGACAAACGAAAGACACCGCCGGGTTTTCGTTAAAACAAACGTTCTAATGCTAACGCATAAAATTAAAAAAAGCAAAGTTGGACGTAAAAGGGCAGCAAAGCCAAAGTCAAGAGAGCTATGATTCTTGACCGAGATGCTCCATCTGGAGTTCTTTCGCTGCGTGGAAAGCGAAACACTTTTTCGAGTCTGAATCTTGCGATCTGCGATCGCCCTAGATATGCGCGTATCTTTCAGTTTAAAGCCAGACAACATAGAGGAAGCGGGGATTTTTAAGAAGCCTTTAAGATAGTTTCATTTTTGGGCATATTCGGACGCTAAAGGACTGAAAACAGGGGATTTATTAAAGCTGAGCTGGCATTCAGTGTCAATTAGACGGTCAAACCTCGCAACCATCAGCGAAGGCCACATTTCCAAATTTTACTCGAGCCGATGATGAAGGCGTACTTGACATGTTAGATTTACATTTTACAGACTTCGAACAGTATGTTCTATTGGGAACCACAATGGCAGAACAAGCGTGCACGGCGTTTAAAACACTAGAAAAAACAGCCAAAGATCGCTTTGTTCCGCTTCGTGTCAAAAAGAGCAAAGTACTTGGATCACCAGGAGTATTACACCGCTGAAACACCGCATAAAACGACGAAGAAAATGTCTGCGCTTGAATAAGTCGCCCGGTCAGCGCGTGAAACAAGAACACTGTCTCAACAACTAAAAAATTCTATAATAAACGCCAAAAAAACTTACATTAATGAATTACCCCTCACAATTTTATAAAATCATCTCCCGATCAGTTTTGGAGGTACATGTCACCATAGGCGGAGACTACGGGAGGGGGCATCAGGGCTCGTGGCCCCCTGGTGAGACCCGGAAGGGGGACAGAGCCCCCCCCCCCGGGCCATGATCCTTACCGAGACGCTGTTTACATGCCATGTAACGAGCTTCTAGTAGTGGCATGTAAGCAAAGTAACGCACACAGCGACGGACACATGGCGATATACATACGCTGTAAAATGTACCCCCTAAAATAAACTACTGGTAATTGCCGGTACAAAAAATATTTGCGCGGAAGAGCACCCCCCCCCTTCCGGAGAACTTCTGCCTCCCCCCCCCCCCGGGAAAATGGAAAATCTACGCCGCTGCATGTCACTAACTTGTCGCCGGCCAAAAAAAAAAAAGCATTTCTTGTTTTGTTGATGATGAAATCGTTAGCGATTTAGGCAATTTCCATATTGTTTAGTAGCTACTCCCAGTCTGTTTTTACACCGTGATAATGAGATCACTCCACATTATCAAACGTACACATCACCGGTTGCAGGTATGTAGATGATATTCGGATCAATCCCAAGGGCATTTTTTGGTTTGCTTCTAGACTTAGATAATAAAAAATCACCTGGCACTGATGGAGTCCCAAACATATTCATAAAATAATATGCAGTGTGGTGTCCTCCTACTTAGCCACTATACTCTCTTAGAAATGGCAGCGCGTCTACTTACCTGATAAACACTCAAAGAGCCAATCTCTGCGATCTACGAAATCAACTCAGCAGAATGCTAAGGCCGAACATCTGTTTAGAACCTCAATAATAAGTCCGCGCCGTGGCATTACGCAATGCAAGCATGACGCTTTGCACTGTACAGTGCCACAGCCCAGACTTCATTTTTATGTCTAAACGGATGTTCCGCCTCATCATTCGCTGAGCTGATCTCGTGGATGGCAGAGATTGGCGCTTTGAGTGTTTATCAGGTAAGTTGACGCGTAAGCATCTCTTAGAGTGTATATAAAAGATCACTATCTTGCGTGAGTCTTCCGCGTGACTGGAAGTGTAAATAAATAGTTCCGATACCAAAGTTGGAGAAGGAACAAATATACATAACTGTCGTCCAATCTCACTCACAAGTACAAGTTGTAAAATGCCTGAATACATTATCTATAATCGCATTATAACTTTTGTCGAGGAAAATTGCATTCTAGGGTATGATCCGTATGGTCTTAGGCGAGATCGTTCAACAGTTACACAACTAATAGAAGTAACCCACAACCTATGTTCATGCCTCGCCAAGCACGGAAAGATAGATGTGGTGTTCTTAGATTTTTCCAAGACATTCGATCGTATTTCTCACCCAAAACTACAAATATATTTTTAACAATGAAAATTCTGTCCTGGCTTGAAGCTGTTCTGTTTGGTAGAGGCTGTTCGTGCAGTTGAATAATAGTACAATGTCAAACAACTTATCAGTTATATCAGGAGCGCCTCAGGGGTCTGTCTTTGGGCCGCTGCTATTCATCCTATATGTCAGTGACAGGAGCGTTGGATTTCAAGTTGGTGTTGCAATGAGGCATTTTGCCGATTATACAATTATATATTCAAAAATACAAACATCCGATGATTACAAGAGACTGAATGAGCATTTACAAAAATTTAGAAACGGTTATTACAAATGGAAAATTGACATAAAAAACTGTCTATATGGACATAATGAGAAAAAAGGTACCAGCGCAGCTCACCTATAGTGTTGGGACGATGCCTTTAAAATATGTACAAAATTACAAATACCTAGGCGTTTTTTTAAACCAAATCTTGAATAGAATGCACATACAGAAAACGTCTCCAAAAAAGCGCTAAGAAAACGTTGGACATTAAGACGGAAGTTAGAATTTGCTGTTCCTGAGCTCCAAATTAGCGGCATATAAGTTACTGATATTACCGACGATTGAATATGAAAGCCCAGTTTGGGAACCATCTACACAATAAAAGCATCTGCAAAACAGAACGCATACAAAGTAAATCTGTCCGATTAATATTCAATCGCTATGGATCCACAGACGTCACCCTACTCAAGTCCGATGCGAACTATACGGCCCATAAGTACCAGGATAAGGTTGACTAGAATAGAGCATTTTTTTTTTTCTACATTATGATTATTTTATTGATATTTAGAAATATGTTACGCTTGCAAACTTGAATAAAGCAACTAGAGCGAAGCACAAGAAATGTATTGTGCTTCATCGCTTCAACACTGACTCTTAGGAACTTTTTTTGTCAAATGTATTGATGAATGGAATTGCCTCATCCACGGACTTAATAGTGAAGATATGCCTGGTTTTATTGGTAACATTTTACTTGAGTATGTTTGTACTTCTAAAATGCCTACGAACCTGCTCTGGCCTCACGGCTGGCACTATGTTAAAATTAAAATATATAAAATAAAAATGTCTTCGATCATTTTCGAAAGTTTGCGCTTGCGATGCACCTGCAAAATGGTACTCCCCCGCAAGATGGCCCTTGTTGCTAGGAAGCCTCCCTTCATAAGTAAAGCAAAAACGGAAGGTGGGCTTCACCTTGGCATTACTCGGACTGTGGCAAAAGCACCCTTGCGGTTCTAGAGTGGGGAATTCGCGCATCGGCCGAAGATTAGTTAAAAATCTGCGATTTGCAGATCGTATCGATTTGCAGTTGCTCATTTACAAGACCATGTAGGATTGCTTGGTTGTAAATAGATCCTTTGAATAGTCAGCCTATTCAGCCGTTTTATGACTGCACCAGTCACCATTGTGGCGGCAGAAAAGGGCAGCTGAACCCCCACCAAATTATGAATGTATACGTAAGCCCAGAGGCGACTTGGGGAAATGCATTTCAGCAAAAAGGACCACGGTCGACATCTAAAATTTACAATACATCATGTTGTCGGCGTTAGAACCTAAGTATTGGTTTTAAATTTGCAACTGGTTCTGCTCGCCTACGAGGCTGAACAATCCTTCGAAAATGCGTACGTGGTAATTCATTTTATTCATTTCCTTTTTTGCAATAATAAAAATTGGGGAAGAATATCAGAGTGACACCACATTTGTGTACGAAGTAGAAAAACAGATCCGTTCATATTTTATATTCGCGAGTCACGGCAGATGCTATCTGCGCTTATTACGACGGTCCCCTCCTCACGACACGTCGAAGCGTTGTCGATGGTAATAAGCTCGTGCTGGACATAAGGTCATAGTAAATATTCATTTGATGTTGGGACTGGCAGCTTGGCGCTGGCAGAGCTGGTTTCCTTCCGTGCTGTCGACAATGATATGGGGGCGTGGACGAATCTGGAGATATTTCCTGGTGGTGATGTTTACAAAGGTTAAATTTAGAATATCATTTTACAAACTTTGTACAGTCGGGGACAAAAGTCCCCAGGACGCGCGAGCTGCGACTGAAACGCATTGCTCTGCCATCTGCCGGCGGGTCGCCTGGTTTCGAGATCACACAAAAGCGCATGCGCGTCCTACTGTGCCTGCAAACATGTGTGTTTTCCCGCTCTTCTGCGGCGCGGCGCCTAACTCGGAATCGGGCGCGTGGTACCGCCTCGGAGATAGCGCTTACTGACATGGCACCTATAAAGCAAGAAGTCACGGCAGCTCAACTGAGCGATAAGCTCAACTGGTTATAAAGCAAGGTGCGCTGACACGGCGAAATGCGGCGCAATGCCGCAGGCGGTATCTCCAGTTTCGGAATGTGTAGCAGACGCTCGTCAGCCGCAAGCGCTATCTCCGAGGCGGTACCACGCGCCCGATTCCGAGTTAGGCGCCGCGCCGCAGAAGAGCGGGAAAACACACATGTTTGCAGGCACAGTAGGACGCGCATGCGCTTTTGTGTGATCTCGAAACCAGGCGACCCGCCGGCAGATGGCAGAGCAATGCGTTTCAGTCGCAGCTCGCGCGTCCTGGGGACTTTTGTCCCCGACTGTACATTGGTTACTTGTACAGAGTCAGGGATCCTAGTATCACTTGACGCGGGATGAGGTGCTCAAGTCCATGCGGCCTATCTATGATTGCACCCTCTTTCACTCTGGTCGGAACGGGCCAGACAGTTGAACCCTGACCTGTCCACCCTATGAACGGCAGGCTAACAACACAAACACCCTTGAGGCTTGAGCCCTCAACAAACACTACCGACTTTCTCGTAGACTCAATACGTGCATTGCTCACCGCCACTGCGGTGCTAAGCCGGACGGGACGGTACACGGATCAAATGGCTGGAGTCTCAAACAACCAAGTCAATAACGCCGTAAAAAAAAAAAAAAAGATTGACTTTAGCGGACGAAACGCGAGCGCGCCGTGTACGCAGCCGTCCGCAGCCTTACAGACCTGCCTGGCATTCTGATTTTGTCAGTTACCTAGATCCCACCCCCTTCAGCTTTGAAAGTGAAATTGAAATAGAAATTCATAAATGATGATAGCTGCTTACTGCTAATCCTTCATATGTCTATGCGTTCCTTAATGCAAATATTTTTTCATATTTATCGATGCTCTTAATGCTTTTGTGAGCCCATGTACCCGAATGTGACCACTGAGTTACGCGAGATAGTGGAATTAGCTGATGTCAAGCGGCGGCCTAGCCAGCGTTGCTAGATTAGCTCAGTTACGCGACTGCCCATAGACGCGGCTTCCACGAGCAGTGCTCCCCCCCCCCCCAGCCCGTCTCCCGTCGTTCAGTGCGCCACCGTTTTATGCACGGCTGCTCTGTTGACTACAGCGTATTCTACAGCATAGCAAACTAACGCTTTTAAGGCACTTTAGACGGCCCGCAAAAGTTGGTTTTTAGACGAATCGCGTTGCGAGTTACTATAGAGGCGCGGGCGCGGCTAGGTGGTGGAAGCATGGGGTGAAAATATAAACGAGGGACCCTACCTTGTTCCAAAAAATAAAAAAATAAAAATAAAAACCTGGCTTCGGGCTGTTGGTCGTGGCATTCGCAGACGACGTTATGACCGGAATCGCCTCGTTAAATCTGCCGCCGGCCCATGTCGGAAGCGTCGAGCGCGCCGGCGCAGAGCTTTGCAGACGATCTTGGGAAACTTTTCTCTACGCCGGCGCGCGTCTCTGCCGACGCTCTCTTCGCTCCCGACACTTGTCAGAGGAAGATTTAACTAGGCAACCCCGGTCATGACGTCATCGGCGAATGCTGCGGCAGATAACCCGAAACAAATTTTACAGCGGAGCTGTTAAGGGCTAGTATCCCCAGGATCGCGTACACCAGCAAACTAATAATGACACCAAACTCTGGACAGCTACCGCCATCTATAAGCGACGGCGGCAACCACACAACCGGCTTTCTGGTTGTCTGGTTGCCGCCGTCGCTCATAGATGGCGACAACCTTTCGAGATTTTCCACTCTGGCTTGCCGACTTGCGGCCGGCCATTACTTCATTCCCGCCACGGTACAGCTTCGCTGATCTTCCTTCTTCAACAGAATGGCAAGGCTAAGAGATTTTCTTTTTTTTTTCTTTTTTTTTTAACAACGTAAGTTTATCCGTTGATATTTTCATTCCATGCGTCCACCACGTGGTTGCACCTCTTTAGTAAATCTCAGACCGATACGTTAAGAAACCGATTTTTTCCAGGCCGTCTAAAATGCCTTAGAAGCATTATTTTACATGCTGTAGCAGACGTCAATGCAAAATGATTCGAAGAATAGCGTCTAGAACTCTAGATCGCGCGTGACCCTGCTCTATGGAACACACAGTTTTAAAAAGAAAATATAGATGGCCTTATACATGGTTAAAGTCAAGCGAGCAACGTGAGGAAGCTGGAGAAGAATACAGGAGACAGGATGAACGCTGAACTCACAACTCAATATTTCACACAGAAGAGAAGAATAAAGAAGAACGTGCGTGGTACAGACGGGAAGATGTATTAATGATAGGCTACGTGAACATAACCTGTCTACAAGGTCAACGGTGGGGAGGTCACTTGCCTCCACACAGTCAAGCCTGTACATGTAATCCAAATCTCGCCTGCACCGCTATCATCGGTCGATATAAAGAAACACTCTCCAGAGAAACTTGCGAGGCGTATATTACACAAGGTCTGGGGGACGAGCACTGCGTGAGACATCCTTCTATTACACTATCTGAAAAGAAGTTTTGTTTTTAAACGCTTCGATGCGCTGAATCCATCGCCCCGCGCCCTAGGGTTCCCGTGCCATGAGCACATGCGTGTTGGTGATGTGTCAGCTCCTTTCCTCTTCTCTTCTGGATGAAATATTGAGTTGAGAGTTCAGCGTCTATCCTGTATCCTGTATTCTTGTACAGTTTCCTCACGTTTCTCGCTGACTTCAACCATACTGCTTACCAACTAGACCAGCTCACCACCCTTCTATATAAATGACCATTCAGGCGACGGGTTCAAAGAAGAGCAGCAAGTTTTATTTTGTCAAAGTACAGAATAACAGACCCTGTTAGTTAAATTCTAAAAAATAATTAACCCGTCACATCTTGAAGATCGACGAAAAATAGCGAGGTTAAAATGTTTTTACTCTATGCATCGACATCTTTTCAGCTTTGACGCTTAATGGTTACAATAAGTCGCAAACATCTCGTCCAGTCAGAAGCAGCCATCCAGGTCAAATCACACCCTTAATGGCGCACATTAAACTCATTTAAATGTTAACTATTTCCACGAACCATAAAGGATTGAAACTCTCTTCCCCGTGATGTAGTGAAAGGGGGACTCTCTAAGCCAATTTGAATACAATGTGCTCGCCCGTATAGCGTCCTATAGTGCAGGCTAGAGTTTATGCCGTATTAATTTTTGCTTTTGCTTTCTTGCGTGTCTGATTGAGCGCATTAAACGTTTTGCGATTTATTTCGAGTAGTGAGCAATGTGGTTGTGCTTGTTTGGCTGTGTGTGTCGAAATTTTTTTAGGCATTGCTTTGGGTTCTGAGCGGTGAAACTGTGTCTTTAACTCTCGTGCATCTGGCCCTAACGTATGCCCAAGATGTGTATTTTGCCTTCTAAACATTCACCCTGTATCGACTCTTCTGGGCTAACGGTATCAATAAACAGCAAACAAGACGAGAGGCGGATTGGAGGTGGTGAGGAAGAGAAGGAGAAGGAGGTACACCCCTCCGCCTCTGCGGGAGTTTCACAACCGAGCTAGTCTAGATAACGTCGGTCTTACTAGAGCTCCCACCGTGCACGATCCACGGATGCAAACTAGCGTCTGTCAGCTACCTTCAGCGTCTGTGAACGTATGAAAGGAGGCAACGCGACGCGCAAAAAGAAACGCGTACCTAAAAATATCCGACTTGACTCGCCATGGGCGCCGCTGAAAACCCCAAAGCTACAGGTGTATCGGGAATGCGTGCAGGCGGACGGCATGTCGTGCCGCCCTCCGGCCTCGTCGGACGAGTCCCGATGCGCGTCCAGCGGGTCCCGGCGCGGCGGCGGCGGCGGCTCCCCTGGCCTCACCTGCGTCGTCTGCGGGGACACGTCGAGCGGCAAGCATTACGGCATCCTGGCCTGCAACGGATGCAGCGGCTTCTTCAAACGCAGCGTCCGCAGGAAGCTCATCTACAGGCGAGTGCGCCGTCCACGCCGTCCAGTCACTACAGACACCGACACCTTAAGAAACTCCCTGTGTTTCTTATGTTGTCGGTGACAACTGAAGACAAGGCGTCACGTTAGTGTAAAACACGCTGAAGTTTGATGAGAAGGACGCGGCAAAGCGGCAGACGCGCGCGTCTCGGCGTCGCCGTCTGCTAGCGTCGCCTCTCGTCGTGAGACGCATGCGAGACGCGTTCGCGGCGACGCGGACGTTAAGATAGGTTGCGCTGTGCGGATTCACTAGTCAGAGCCGTGTATTGGGAGAGTTCGGCCATTCATTGGTTTGAATTGGCGAGCATTTCGTGGCCAACCACAGGCCGCGAAACAGATCCTAGCGGTGGTTGGGATCTCCAAAAATCCGACTCGACAAATTGAAGCGTCGCTTTAGACGTCGCTTTATAAAGGTGACTGAAAACTTGGGTGTGTGAGGTTTTCGTCACGTCCGTATTCAACGGTAGAAATAAACGATCGTGCGCTCCAAACCAGAGCAAACTGCGTAGTTGCGATAATTGCTGCTTATTTGCTATTGATGCCATCGTCAGAGAGACGCCAATATATAAAGCTCCCTATTTCACGCTTTCAATGTCGTTTCCGATATTGTGACGTCGCGGTCTGCTCATTGGTCGACGCTGTGTCGCACTTTTAGTTTACGCTGTATCCGCGGGGGGAATATTCGGCGCTGGCGGCGGCCTTTGCTCCGCCCATTGGCCAAACTCTTCCAATATACAGCTCTGTCACTATTGAGGACGTTGGCGGAGGAAAGACCTTCACCTTTTTGGGTGGTATGCGGAAAGCAAGTCGTCAGCTTCTTGCTCAGGAGTTGTGGTGACGTCAGAAGGGCGACCTCTGATTGGCTCTGATTGTAGGTTAGTGGGTAGACCTCGAAACAAGCTGACTTGAGGTCTAGCCACTATTATTCAGTCAGAGCAGATCAGAGCTCGGAGTTATGACGTCACCACAACCCCTGCAAAAGAAGCAGACGAAATTGCGCTCCGCATTGTGCTACGTCTTCGAGCGCCGACCCGACTGCACCGGCGATGCGGACCGAGCCTCGTGGAGTGCCACTTTGTTTGTCACCAAAGTTGCGACACAGCACTGCCAGCCGTCCAAACCTCGTAGACGACTGCTATCGAGAGCTCTACTCTTTCTTCCCCTTCAATGTTTGTCGGTAGCTTAAAGCGCTATCATTATCACTCGCCGTGCCTGCTCTGTAAAATACTGTTACTGAAGCGCGCCGCGGCATGCAAAAAGGGTGGCTCTTTAGTCAACTGGCGACGAACGTAAAGGCTGATGGTTGACCACAGTAGAAACACCGCGTGACCATAGTCTACGCAGTAAATTAAATAGTAAAAAAATGATAGAAATAAATTAGGATAGTGTGCCTTATTTTCTAGGGCGCTGGTGAATAGGCAAACTTCTAAGCAATTTCACTTTGTTTTTAATATTTCATTGCAATGCAGTTTAGCGACATATGCGTTGAGAACTTGGAATGTAACAAGGATGCCGCCTTGCTGTTGTACTACCATCCTTCACGCTTTTCTGATGTATACGGCGCCAACTTACGGGTGTTCGCGCAGGTGCCAGGCCGGCACGGGCCGCTGCCTAGTTGACAAGGCGCATCGCAACCAGTGCCAGGCGTGCCGCCTCAAGAAATGCCTCCAGATGGGCATGAACAAGGACGGTAAGCTGACACTCCTTCCCAACCTATACGGGCTGCGCACCAAGCACCCTCCGACGACATAGAACGGAGAAAAAGGGCCGCAAAATTTGTTTTCGCAAACTGGCAAGCATAGTATAAAAGAAACTGTATAAATCCCACAAATAAAACAAGCTTGCAGTAGCAGGTGATTGTGTTGACTGCTAAACCATCGTTTACAAGCAACGCTGTTGACGTAGTGTGTTTCCGAGGTATATGGTTCATATTTCTTTGTCAACAAGAGGTAATTTGGCTCAATCAACCGTAGTCACTGACTGTTACTGAAGCGTATCAGCGTGCAACGTTCGGCGCGGCTTACGACGCCCAACATAGCGACATCACGACTAGCGTTGCTGCAGCCCCAGACGCGCTCAAATCACGTGATTCCGCGCCAGCTCCTCGTGTTCGAAGCCCTCTGCTCCCGAGCCCACGCAGCGTGTGCTTGGGAGCCGGGGGAGCTATAGCACCCGAAGCTCGGCTCCGAGCGCGCAAACAGGAGGCGCGGGCCAAGCGTCCCCTCGGCGCGGACGAGTGTCGCGACCGCGTTAACCCGGTTAACTCTGTGGGCTCCGCGCTGTCGCCCGCCGAGGTGCGCCCTCTTGATTGGAGCCGATGGAAAGCAGCGGTCAGGGAGGGCAATGGGATTATCCGTCACACCCGGGATGGCTGGGGGAAGGGGAGCTGTTTATTGAGGGGGACGTCAGAAGCGGTCTACTAGAGTGGTACCGGTGGAACCTGGTCGGGTTGTGACCTCTCGTGAGCCCGTGCGTGATTTGCGTCGACTGCGGCGAGCTATTGCTGCGTCTGGGATCGGCGCTCTTGAAATGGCGGCAGCGCGCGCTTCTCTGTTAGACGATTTGATCAGAGAACTTTCCCGCATTGTATACTAAATATTCCTCGTAAAATGCTACAAAAATTGCGCCAAGTCTTTTTTTTTTCTGTGTGTGTGTGCTACGTAGTTAAGACAAGTGAATGAAAGTGCTGATCAGAAAATTTTATTTACAACAGTGGTGTCATGACTAGGACAAAACCAAAAACCTAAAACGCGTTATATTTACTGGACGCGATATTTGAAGACGATGTTCAAAGCGCATGCTTAGAACGAGCTCACATTACTAGGCTGAAAAGACCAATGATCTTGATTGTGCGGAATGCACTTGGCAAAAGAACTGTGGAAGCTGGGGCAGAAATGAACATATAAGTCGAAGGAACACAAAAGGACAGGACGACGTCTCAAAGTCAGCTACCAGGTTTACCCCGTTTTCCAGGTTCAGTGTGTCTCATCCCTTCATTGCTGGCATGAGGTTAAGCTCTTTTTTGTGTGTCTGTGCGTTTTTTTTTTCGTTGGAGAGGGCATTGTTTTTGTTTTTTTGCGGACCTTGGTTAGAATAGAATAGGTACTGACCCTTTTGTTAAATTTTGGGGGAGATTGTAAAGTTATCTTTGTGAGTCGGCCTGAAGGCCGTCTATAGTATACTTTGTGTATTGGAGGGTTTGGTGTTTGAACTGGTTAGAGGTTGCCCCTTCGTGTTGGTGGGGTGCGGATTGTGGGCTATATAAGGAGGCGGACTAAATAAAACTGATTTGTTCATTTCTGCGCCAGTCTCAGGTTTATTCAACATGGTTAACATTCACCAGCTCGCCTGCACCCTTACTATATTATCTGTGGAAGCCCGCCATCAGCACGAGCTCCCCAGCCGTGCACACAGCTATGGCCGCCAGTGATTACTCCCCACCGGCGTGCGGTCGTGTACCACTACTGCGTGGTGCACGTTAAAGACCCCAGGCAAGCGGTTGTACTGCACTAGGTAAACTAAATTAGTTAAACGGGCCATCAAACGATCAGTACGCCGGTGGTTGCTAAAGCCCCTTTATCTTGGGAAAAGTGGCGCCATTCATTGTCTGTGGTAATTGTTCGAGACACGTGCCGCGCGCCACTTCTGGGAAGAACATGGCGTCTGAAATCTAGCTCAGTGTTGTGCTGTGCCGCCACGATCTTCCCAAGGGCTGCACGTTGCACGTGCCTCGTGCATCGACGCTCCTTGCGCTACTTTTAATACATGAAGGGGCTTTAGCGGTTGCGGTATTTTCGCACCCCCAACGTCGGGTTAGTGCAGCGCCGTTGCCCTCGCAACCGCGCCAACAGAGCGAGTGCGTCGGGGAGGATTCGGCGCGGTTGCTGCTCGGGGGCGTCGAGCTGTGTCGCAAGTTTGTCTGAAGACTCACCAGTCAAATGCCGGGGCTCGTCGATACAAGTCGCTGGGTTATGGCTGGCCTCAAAATAGCCGCACAGCCCGCATGCCTAGTACGCGAACCATACGAGATCCACTACTCTCACTTCACGTCCGACCGCAGCTATCGCTATACTTCATCTCAGCTTAGCACGGACTAACTGCGAAGGCTGTGCAAGCGCGAGCGGCTAGCTTCGACTGCCTTGACTGGAGCACTCGCTGCATGAACGCTCGTGCAGTCGCCGAGGCTTCATCCAAAGCAACTAGCTCGGGCTTTTGGCACGCGTGGCTAACCATAGTCCATGCTAAGGTGAGACGAAGTATAGGATCCGATAAAGCCAATCAGACAACGTCAAAAGTGCGTCGTCACGACTCTCGTATTTTTTGCGCGTGTATAGATCCTAGCATCGCCTACGCACGGACTTAAAGTTAAGCGGAGCAGGGGAGCTGTTGGCTCCCACGGCCGTGCTCGCGGCGTCCGCCCCGTGTCCACCGGGAGACTGACTCGAGCAGCGGCCCTGGCCGTGGCAGCGGTGCAGAACGAGCGCCAGCCCCGCAACACGGCCACCATCCGGCCGGAGTCCCTGGCCGACTCCGAGCGCCTGCTGCGCGAGGGCTCGGCCGTGGGCGTCTTCCCGCACCTGCCGCCCTCTTCCGGACCGGCCAGGTACCTGCACACCGTCGACGCCAGGGCCGCCGCCCAGGGGCTGGACCTGCACAGGCCCAAGTTCGAGCGCGGCGACGACTCCGCCAAGGAAGGTGAGGACACATTTCTGTCTATTCTCTCAAATGCTTTACTATAGACGGTTACAGGTTAAGAAAAAGGGCTCGAGGTACAGCTAAGCACTTACGAGTTGTGAATGCGAAAGCATGAATGTCGTTCTTGCGCGCGTCCTCGTGAAGTTGCCGCGCCTCGCTGACATCGGCCGTGCCGCCGCTCTGTCGGCGGGACGGAATCGGCTAGGAATCGGCTGGCGCGCTCGGGCGGCCGTGCCTCCGCCCGAGCGTGCCAGCCGATTCCTTGTGCCGGCGCGCTGGCGAGGCGGGCACGCAGCGCCATCGGGTGGCGCTGATTGAAACTGACGCAAGGCGGCCTTCTTCGGTTTCATTTACTTGCCGTTTTGCGTGGCTTTTTGCGCGGCTTCAAAGCTGGGATGCCTCAGATCGTGGCTTCACGAATTTATCTACCGTTTGGAGTGGCTGATGACGTGGGCTCGCTCCATGGGATAGTTAATGCTTTCGCATTAAAAAGTGGAAGCTCCTTCCACCCCTTTCCACTTTAATTAAGAGAGTGGACGCTAGAGAGAAGGCGACCTCCCTTCCAGCCTTCGCTCTACTAAAGTGGAAAGAGTTGGGAGGAGCTTCCACTTTACTCTAAACCTGTCACCGACTATAGGAGATTACGTTCCAGACGGGCTTGACAGCGCGTATACGGTGCCAAATTCAACCCTATCGGCGTGAACAGTCCGCGTCTGAGAGAAGGCATGCGCGTCGCGCTGTTTATGGACGCTGTCGCGCTTTTGTGCTGCGCCGAGGGAGAGGGCTGCCGCCGACGCGCCGAGACACCGGAATCGCCAAGACAGCAGAGACGGCTGTCTCCGCTGTCTCGAATGCTGTCCACGACGATAGATGGCGGCCCGCATGGCTAGTAAGCGAAACATATGACATTCACAAGAGAAGCCTCAAGCCTGCGAGTGTCCAGACATTTTAACCAGTCAAAAGCTGTCGGCTCCAAAGCCATTGATTCCACAGTAAAGTAGTTGGTTCTCTGGTCCCCCTTTCTCTCCTCTCATTCTCTGCCCCAAGGCCGACCGTGCACTGGCGCACCTTGAGTGTAGATCAAAGCTATGCATGCCTATTCTTCTCAACTTTTGAATTAGATAACGGTGAGTTTCAAAACTTTGGTATCTGGTCCGAACCGCTAACGCTACTCTTGGGTTCGGCGATGCATATAGTTTATTTCTGTGGTAATCAAAAACACTGCAATTTGTTTTCGGGGACACACTGTATTTCCGAAAGAAACACGCCAAGAACATTTACTGGCGGCCCTTGTACAGAGCCGCCAGAGTGTTGTAGTACAGTGCGTAATTCCATCGTAACTAATGACGAATGCAGTTCTGAGTTCACTCATTCGTATATCATTAGAAGTTGTCAACGTCCCGATTTACAAACGAAATGTATTCCGTTTTAATTTATTTATTTTACCTTTAAGGGACGGGCCTTAAGGTGTAGTAAGAAAAAAAAACATGGAGTTGCTAAAATAATCAATTGAGGAAATTCAAATTAACAAATGCAGAAAGCGTCGTCATGGGCCAATACCATATGGTATTTCATAGGGCAATCAAAATGACGTGTTTTTTTTTCTTACTGCTTCTATTGTTACGGTTGAGCACGTGTGAAGTGGAGCGTGCTCAGATCGCTTCCGCAGCTTGCGTTCCTAATAATAATTAAGCTTGTCGTTCTTGGGAGATGAAAAACGGGATATTACTCTGTACATTCATCTTAAACCTGTTTCGCATATCAGTCAGCATCGACGCAGATTGGAACAACAACCAAGATTCATAGATCTGTATGTCACGAGCAGCACTTAAGCCAATCTTTTCATCTTACGTTGTACTCAGTGAAGCTCACCAGTCATAGCGTTGGCACTGCACAACCGAGAGCTTTACCGCCGGATTACCAGAGCATTAACGCCTTGGTCTCGTGCGGTACCATGAGTGACAGTATAGCCACTGCTGATACAAAACCAACGCCGTCAAATATGACGTCCAGTATCGCATGTTGGTTTCGCTCTAGATCACTGTAGTTTCGCGGCAATGTTGAACGTGCAAGCATGCGAGGGCCAAAGAGGAAGAGGAACCCTGATCGGAAAAGCGATCAATCCAGGCCTGCCGAACACAGTCCATGTGAAAAGAACGGGGCCGACGCCGGTGCCGCCGCTTCGCCTTCCTGCTGTGACCCGAGGCTCAGCTTTGTCCTGCAATATCCTTGACCACTTTCGGTCGTCACATAAGGGTGCAGCAAGCGAAAGGCCGAGGACCGAGGTACATCAAGCCTCGTCGAGCTTGACAGGAACCGTTCAACTCGCCATCTTCCGGGTTCGTTCTTCGGAGAGCTGTCGCCGCCCACAGGCTTACCGATTCGAGGAATTGTGCACGATGCGTGCAAACTGAATGGAAGCCATATTGCGTCACCAGGTTCAACCACCTGTCGCCTACCCGCTGCCGAACCAGAAGCCACGAGAAACGCGAGAAACATCCCCAACTTCCAAGAGTCAGAAATCATGATTACACTCGTGCTCCGCGCACGCAATCTCTGTTTCGAAGAAATCTGGAGGTCTGAGTAAACCAGACAAGCAAGAACCTCCGTGCCAGACACTTGACCCGAAGAATTCGATTCGCTCAATTTTGAGGAAATGAACTTCAACGTCCGTCGCACCATTCAGACACTTCCAACGTGCGGTGCCTCATCATTCCAAAGCATTCTACCGCAAAGGGTTTGACCTACTAGTGAGGAAAGGGTCATTAGTGGTCAGATATTAGGCCAAACGAGTTTAAGGCGAACAACTTCTGCAAGGAGATTTATTTTAACGGCGACGTAAAGCGGTATTTGCTGGTTGACGGTAAACATCAGACTGCAGTTAGAAGTTGTTGTTGTTGTTGTTGTTGTTTCTAAACATTATTTTTAAATTTTTAGTGAATTGCGCGCAGTGATTTGAACAGTAGCTACGTTGAAGGACACAAGGCTTTCCCTTCTCCTTCGCTGGCCCTCATTAAAGACAAGAACTAAGTCGTCGACCTCGAAGACGACAAGCACAGATCGTAGAACATGAACGAGAAAAACTCGGTGCTATTGTGTGAGACTCCAGAGTGTCGCTCCTTCTGTACACTCATGTGTAAGCCAGTGGCGCAAGAGGGGCGCCGTGGCCTGTTAGCATGGGCATCATGCCTTCCGCTTTTATTTCTGAGGGCGGAAGACAAGAAGTTCATGCTAGCAGGATACTCCAGATCAAAATTTCTGAGCAGTGCAATCGAAGGCTTGATAGTGCGTGTCTGGCAAATGTTCTTGTTTCTTTCCACGACTTCTTAGGCACTGGAAGAGGAAACACCCACCCGGAACTCTCACGGGCCATCAAACAACCATCGCGATGATGTATAGAAATTTCGGGGTCGACTGGAGGGGAGACCTCAATGACCTCAACTTCAACCATGTGAGGTTGAAGTTGTAGGCCATCGAAGGTGCAGGTCGTGGTAGCGCTCTGAGTAGACACCTCCTGTTCCACCACAGAGGACACGTCGGAGTCCGGAGGCTGCCGCGAGGACCTGCTGAGCCTCGAGTCCGCGGGGGCCCGGCGGTCTCCGGCGGGCCTCTCGTCGGGTCCCCTACTCTGCCAGCAGACGCCCTTGCACCAGGGCGGCGTGCAGCAGTCGCCCGGACCGGGCTACGGGGAGTTCCCGCTGTACCCGGTGACCCAGGAAAGCGTGTACGAGACCTCGGCTAGGCTGCTCTTCATGGCCGTCAAGTGGGCCAAGAACCTGCCCTCCTTCTCCAACCTGCCCTTCAGGGACCAGGTGGGTAGGCTATACCGGATTCCGCATAGCCATCGACGCTTTTTGACTGACTCCAGTCTGCGGAGTTCGTGTCTTGTTCTATTTATGCGCTTGCACTGATGTCGCAGCAGCGACCATTGTGGTAGCCTTAGCTGCTGAGCGCGTACCTTCTGCAGTATACATTTCGCACCAACGAATATGTTTTTTTCTCGGCAAGAGCAAGTAGGAATAACCAGTAGCATGCTTTGATGACGCAACGTAAAGGCCATGTATTCAACAAAGTCAGAGTCAAATTTGTAGATTTTACGAGCCAAACCATTGAAGGGCATCTGACACTCCTCATTGTAGGACTGATGATTAATATAAACCACATTGGGATGTTTAGACGTGAAACCCTAAGCCTGTGTCAAATTGCAGGCACCTCGGCCGGGATTTGAATCCGCCGCCTAGGGATTCAAGCGTATTGTCTCGGAGACGCCGAGGAGGCTACAGCAAATTTAAGTGCGCCTTCATGTGCCGTATTCTCATTTCCAAAACTTGCCTCAACTCGCTTACATCATTACGCTTACTTGAGCATTCACAAACCACCCGAAACATCCCAACCAACGAGCGTATGGCGCCATGTTGGTTCGCTGGAGGCCCGCAGAGTTCTGTCCGCGTACCGAAGGTCCCTCCTGGGTCCGCAGGTGATCCTCCTGGAGGAGACCTGGTCGGAGCTGTTCCTCCTGTGCGCCATCCAGTGGTGCCTTCCCCTGGAGGCCAGCCCGCTCTTCTCCCCGGCCGAGCACGCGGCCCTGGCCGCGCATCCGGCCAACCCGGGCCCCAAGGCGCCGCTGGCCGACGTGCGACTGCTCCAGGAACTGCTGGCCCGCTTCAGGGCCATCGGCGTCGACCCCGCAGAGTTCGCCTGCCTCAAGGCCATCCTGCTCTTCAAGGCCGGTCAGTGTCGGACGGGGACTGGTTGGCCTGGAGTCACCCGGCATTCGCGATGGTTCAGGATCACATTACTTTGTATAGACCAGCTCATGTTTATAAACAAGCCGGAGCGCCCCTAGCGGACGCCACCAACGCCGCGCATACGCGATGGAGTGTGGGTATGATAGCTCACCGTCCCCTATAGACCGACACGCTGTTTACAAACAAGCCCGCGTTTGCCCACACCAGGTGTGCGCACTGCGCGTGCGCAGAAACCGAATTGGCGTGAAGTGAAACGTCTGCGCATGCGCGGTGCCGTCGACAGCGCTACCGCAGCTGCGTGACGTCAGGGCCGCGTGTTGGTCTATAAACAAACCATTGGAAGGCGATGTTGTCGGCGTCGGTGTGAGTCCCCGTGCTCTTTTTCGCGTTGGAATTGTTGATTCCACGTCTTCCTAGCAATGTCTGACTACTTGAGCGGCCTCAGCGAAATTAACGAGGCTTGTTACACCCCAGAACTTCGCGAAAATAGTGTGACGTGCGGCAATTCACTCCTCGTGGACGCCACAGAATTGGTGCTAAAGCCTGATTCGCATGATGAGATTCTGTTCGCTATTTTCAGTCGCGACGTCGCTCGGGCCGTAAAAGCGTGGACCGCGTAGCTGAGATGGTCGACGTCGATACTGAAAATTGCAAGCAGAATCGGACCGAGTGAATCGGGCATAAGAAGTCGGTGATGGCCACTAGTAACAATGATCAACATCTCCGTGTATATCTACTGTTTACACTGAGCGTGCTTACCCCAACCAACCTTCAAACTTTAAAAGTCTTTTGAGGCCTGCACTTACAATTTATTCAATTACCGGGTCAACGTTTGGCCTATGGGCCGCTGTCATTTGAAAGAGCAGACGACAGTTCGAACGATCAGGTAGCCGTTTGAACTTGAAGACGCACTGAACGTAGTCCGTAGGTGGTCCGTACAACTTGGCGGTTTTCCCGCGTTCATGTTGGAACAAAACAAATAAATCTGACGACCACAAGTATTAGTGAATTTAACCCAAAGTGCTTCCCGCACAAGCAATCATGTTCCAATGAGTTTTGTTTTTTTTTACGGCACTTATTAACGTTTTTGGACGAACCGAGCAGGCAGAAAACACATGAAAACGGACCTTCAAACATTCCCCGACTCTTTTGGTATAGCCCCGGTCGCGGCGTTTTGACGAGAAGGCAGGTGCTTTGTCCGGTTTTTCCCAAAACAACACAGGAATGCACGTCCCGCATGATGACTTCCGCCCACAGCCCCAGACCGGAAGTGCGCCCGACGCGCCACCACCACGCCGTGACGTAACAGTGCTGAGTTCGTGTATACTTGGTTTCACTTCGAGCGCGAGCGTAGCAGGGGCTACAAGAGCGAGTTTCAGGTTTTCAGCGTCCCTGTTAAGCTGATGCCACCTGGAAGACAAGGCCTGCGCATGACGTCATTGCTAGTAAATCCCCGACCGACCCGCCCCAAGCGGCAAACACCCCGAAGCTCGACGAGGTATACCCGCGAAGCGGCAGACACGTGTGTCTCGCGCGCTTGAAGGCGGTGCGTGGATCCACGAGTGATGACGTTAGGGGTAAGGGGTGGGAGGGGGGGGGGGAAGCGCAGGTATCATCTTGTAGGTTGTATTGGCCAAGCACGCGCGCTCGCGCAGTGCAAGCATCATTCAGAGCGACGCGCTCGTGTCTTCGACGTCGCTCGCGCGTAGAGTAGAAGGGAACACAGATCCTGACGTTGTAGACTTGCGTCACGTACGTAACGGTTCACCAATTCCTTAAATTCTTTTTGCCTGAATGCCTCTTTGGCCTCCGGTGTGGTGCATACAGTGACACTCGCTTTGAGTAGTTATAACAATAAACGAAAGAATGAATGATGATAATGCAATTAGGGCAAACGAGTTGAACAAGAATAGCGATGATAATAATCCTTGGAGAAGGGAAACAAGAGAGACAAAGGACAAACACAAATCCCCAAACACAGCTAGGGGACTGGTGAGCGACCGAAAAAATCCGCCTGGGCCTCGTATCGAACCAGAGACCTCTTTATTTCCAGTGGAGCGCTCTACCAACTGAGCTAACCAGGAGCTAGACGTCAGTAGAGCAAACGGGACCTCTCCACTGGAAGTGGAGGAGTCCCTGGTTCGATACCAGGGCCAGGCGGATTTTTTCAGTAGCGCACTAGTCACCTAATTGTGTTTGGATATTTCTGTTTGTCCTCTGTACCCTTGTTCCCCTTCTCCGTGGATTATTATTATCGTAATTCTTATCCAGCTAGCTTGCACCTTTGCATCAATTTCATTATCATCATAACCTTCAAATGCAGGCCGTTCACTTTTATTGGTGTTAGACTGGTAGCAGCTGTTAAAACCCGTTTACTCTCATGGCGTCTAACGCCTGGTTAGCTCAGTTGGTAGAGCGCCTCACTGGAAATGGAGAGGTCCCTGTTTCAATACCAGAACCAGGCGGATTTGTTTTTTGTTTTTTCAGTCGCGCAACAGTCATTTAGCTTTGTTTGGAGATTCTGTGTTTGTCCTCTCCCCCGCCCCCCCCGTTCTCCATTCTCCAAGGATTAGTATTGTTGGTAGAATGAATGAGTGGGCAAAAGCTGCATCGGCTATAAGTGACTGGAGTCCAAATTGCCACCTCCTGTGGTTCCGATGGGCATCCCTCGCGCCCCCCCCCGTTGTGAAGTGCGCATGCGCGTGTGACGTGCGTCTCTCTCACGCAGACTCCCGGGGCCTGAAGGACGCGCACCAGGTGGAGGCCCTGCAGGACCAGGCACAGCTCATGCTCCAGCAGCACGTGAAGACACAGCACCCGACGCACCCCGTCAGGTGCGTACGGAGCTTGCGCCGCGGGCTCGTCTAAGAGCCATGGAGGTAGAGAAGAAGAGGAGGCGACATAGCGGCTCAAGCCAACCAAACGAACAAATTCCAAGTGAAGAGGGAAGTAGAAATAGGTGTAGGTGGGAACGCCCCCGAGGGTGTCCAAGGGTGTCCTTTCCGTCCGATGGCGTCTTTTGATTTTGTTCGTTTTGGGGCATCGTTGGGGGCGATCCTCCAAACCGGAAGTCTCTCCCGGTTTCACCTCCGGTGGAGTCATATCGCCTCCGGAAGCTTCCTACCTGCACGCCTAGAGCGCACTCAGTTGCACACCTTGGAAACGGCGTCTTTAACTTGATAAGAGTAGAGAAGACGCAAGTGGCGTCCGGAATATTAATGGATGGGCGTCGATTAAAAATTTTAACTCGATTAATCGCTACATTTTAAACAATTAATTAATCGATTAATCGGGCATAAGATCTCAAAAGTTGTCGAAAACTCCACATTTTTCTTTTGACTTTCTTTTAATAAATAATTTTCATTATTAATTTAACCTTACAATTGCTCTGGATGACAGTCATATGGAATGCTAAAGAGATTACTGTGCAAGCCAAAGTGCTTCCTTGTAGAATTAAAATATGAGCGCGAACTATAAAACATACATTTTTTCCCCCGCGAATTTTTGCAATCCCTACCCGACCGATTAACCGGTTAACAAAAAGACGATCGCGATAAAGCATTAATCAGTCGGTAGGTTATTCCATCAATTGCCCAGCCCTAGCTTCCAGTTACCACCGCCATAATACATTTTCTATTTCGTTTTTGTCTTTCATTTGGGAGCTCCAGAAAACTGGTTGAAATTACTCGGCTCTCGTGCATTTCTTTTCCAAAAGGAAACATACTGAGGAAAAGAGGAAGGAGAAATGGGGGGGGGGGGGGGGGGCTTGATAGCGGCGAGGGGATAATATAGAACATGTTAATGTATCAAAGGGAGACAAAAAATGCACAATTTGCCGGTTTATGTTGGTGCAAAATCGTTAAACGGACATTGAAAGGGTATTTTTGCTCTCCGAGGTTTTTTATTTGAAAATGACCTGTAAGAGCCAAACTACCCAAACACAATTTGCGGCTCCAAATTAGTTTTCTTTCCACCTGAAAAAAGCCGGTCGAGAATTGGCCGGTTTCAGTCGCGATCACTCTCTTTTCCGCGGTCACGTGGCGTTCAAACTATGTGTACTAAATACAGGGTGTCCCAGGTCACCAGGCTCGATCTAAAATGGGCCGTAAAAATCGACGCCTGCTCGTAGCAATCTAAACTTTTCGTCAAAGGTGTATTTCACAGGTCGGTTTTTTCTTGTAAAATTAGAAAGCGTAGATCCATTTCTGTAAAATATAGAACCCAGAAAACGTGCCAGGGTCAACGGCGGGCGGCGACGCAGACGACCAAGTCGAGTGGCGGGTCGCGTTTGGCGCTCGTGTGCAGTTAATAGCGCAGCAGGGCCGTAATCTAAAAGAAAAAAATATCTATCTGATCTCGTCAGCAGTCGTGTCGTGCACTTCAAGTGTATTATGGTGAAGACGTGATCGTCCATGCACTAGCATGACGGGCTGTTGTGTACCGCTGTGCGTCGGTTCGTGGGGAAAAAAATACTCCCATGTCTTTGCTTCCCCGAGAAAAGGCGCGAAGAAGAAAATGGGAATCCTAAGTCAAGCGCGATCGCTGGAGGGCTGCTGAGAATTCGAAGACCGGCGAGTTAATTTACAAAAGCACGTCCGATTTCTGTTTACAGGTGCTTCATGCAGTGTTGGCAGTAACGCATTACAAGTAACGGCGTTACCGGTAACGTTGTAACGTACTTGTTACATTTCCGAAACGGCAACGGGTAACATACTTACGTTGCTCATTTCGAGTACCGTGTAACGCAGTTACGTTACTCGTTACTTATTCTTCCCAAAACTTAAAGAAAATGACACTTCAATTTTTTTCGTGTCTTTTTCGTTTTTGTACGTTTTTTTTCTTCTTTTTTCTGAAGTATTAAAGTATTATTTGGCGCGTACCTGTAACGTCAAACGAGTAAAACATGTTAATTCGTAATTCAAAAAAGTAACGCAAAAGTAATGTGATTTACTTCTTTACGATTACGGTAACTCGTTCCTTTTATTTGTAAATAACGAATAACGTATTTCGTTGTTTGTTTTTTTCTTGTTTTTTTTTCTTGTGCTTTTCGGTAGCGTTTACAACACCGGCTTCACGCAATGTCGGGCAGTTTTGCAATTCGGATCGATCGCTCCATGGCCGGAATCGCTGCGCTGCGAAATTGGTCCTCGCGTTTATTTCACCGATCGGATCGAGCGATTAATCAGAGTCGTGAAAATGGATCCCTGGAACACCCCGTCGGGTGTTTTAATAGGGGTACCTGTATCGCAACCTCCTTCACGTCGTTAGAGAATGCATTCTCTAACGACACTAGCCTCGCGCGATTAAATTAAGTTTACAGGGGTACCTCTCCAGCCTGAGAGTTATTCGCCTGTGCACAACTTTATGAGAACTTTCTGCGCTTATTTCAGTATGTAAATAAAGACCCCGAAACGGTGTGATAAGCGCGAAATGTTGACGCTAACGCGTACAACAGAATCGCGTAGTTAAATGATTCCGTGCCATCTTCGCCCATCGATCCTAGCATACGTTGGCGACTATGTTTCATTTATTTATGCGTGTAACTTTGTACAGCGGAGATGTTAAGGGCTTGTTTCTCCAGTTTCGTGTCCGTAGACAAACAAATCTCGACACAAAACTCTGGATAGCTACCACCATCTATGAGCGGAGGCGGCAACCTTTCCAGCCTTTCCACTCTGGCTTGCCGACTTGCGGTCGGCCATTACTTTCTTCTTCGTCCTCGTCTGTTTTTCGCGCCGTTTCCTACGTTCTTATCGGTTTTCCCTTCGAACTCACGTTGGGTAGGCCCGCGTGCTTTTAGGTGCGGAGCATCTCTTGCTCGGGTCTATGTCCCGCGGCGTCGTAGTCCGCACTCACACTACGCATGCGCAACTCTCCTCCTTCCCTCTCTCCAACAGCTGCGCGTTGCTCTCTCCGCTCTCTCTCTCTACCAGCTGCGTGCACTTCGCGTGCGTTCGCTTCTACTCACACCGCGCGCGCATGCGCACTCTCCTCCTCTAGTCTCCTCTCCTTCAAGTGTGAATATAAGCAGCGGTAGCGCTGCGCGCGTTCCCCCGGAGGAGTGAAAGGAGGATAGTTTTGGGCGCGCGGGTCGCAGCGCCACGCCAGAGCTTTCCCGGTGGGGTGGGCTTTCCCGCAGCTCTGCGGCTGTTGCGTGCTAACGTTTCTCGGCGCTCGCGTCCGCCGCAGCCCAAATCCGGCCAGCCAAAAAATCAGTCAAGAAGGAATAAATTAATTAAGCAAAGAAGAAGCTAAGCTAGCGCCAATTCTAAGGAAGATTGGTGGAAATGACGTAAATATAAGCAGAAGAAAAGGTTACTGCAATCTAGAGAAGAATCTATCAGGGGCTGGTGCGGGGAGAACCGACGCGACGGAAGAAGGAGAAAAAGAAAAAATGAAATGCAAAAGGAAGGAAAAAGATTAGCAATTAAAAATAAAGGCAAGCGGGAAGCTGTACCACGAGTTCGGCGCTGTTGATCCACTTCACTCCGTTCTTCCGGTGAAGTGTGATGGAAGCAACAGTCCGTCAGTTACAGTGGGTTGGCGCAAGAAGCAAGCGTCAGCACCACCCGCAAACAAACAGCAACGCTACGTCCACTGAAGACAAAGCTGTGCAGCGAAGGTCACGCGACGCTGAGCGCGAACGCTTGAAGCGAGCGGCAGACCCTGAACTACGGCAACGAGAAGCGGCGTCCATTCGCAAGTTAACAACGTAATAACACGCAAGTTAACAACGTTACTGACAACGTTACTAACACCTTTAATAACACCGTTAATAACGATCCGCGATGCTCCGCATCCCCGCATAGTTCCCCTCAGGAAGATGGTGTAATTTTTTTCTTCGGGAGCGGGAGCGGAAGGCGGCGACGTGCGCACAGCGCAGAGGTTTCGCAACCACCGCGAAGCCGCTATCGCCTCAAGTTCCACTGCGTCGAGCGCTTCAGATTCTCTTGCAAAAGAAAAGCGGATCGCTCGCCTGAAAGCCACCGGCGAGAACAGAAGCTACAGCTCCGCTGCTCTTTCTTCTTGATCAGAGTGGAAAGACTGAAAGTTATCTTTTCTGCACACATGGCACCTGTTTGCAAACGTTATTTAATCGAATAAATTACTGAACAAGTGGCATAATGTAAAACGTAGCTCTGCAACAGGTCTAATCGAATGGTAGAAAAGCTGCTCCACGTAGCAAGCTACGGCAAAATCTCTTAAATCTATAATATTTTGCCATTCTATGCTATTTATTATCTCGAATAGTATGATAGAGGTAGCCCCTTAAAGATGCTGCATTCATTTTAGTTTGGAAACACGAGTAGCAAAAATAAGACGCGAGGGAGCGATAGGAAGCGCGTTCGCTTGTCGTGATTTTTTTTTGTCTTATCCGCTTATTTATTTCGGTAAAAAAAAATGAAAGTCGTTTACGACTCCCTGTAACGCCGAATTAGAGTGCAGCTCTTGAGGAGGAGGAGGGGAAGGGTACTGGGGGTCATCTGACCTAGGAAGGGGAGGGTCACGTGACCTCGGGGGGTCACGTGACCTCGAGAGGTCACATGACCTGGGGTCACCAAGACCTCGGGGGGGTCACGTGACGATGACGTCATCAGTCACTGATGACGTCATCGGCATCGTCATCGGCATCATCACTAATGACGTCACTGATGACGTCATCGTCACATGACCCCCAGGTCACGTGACCCCCCCCTTGGTCCTCCCGAAGGAACGAAGGTCCTTCCGAGGTCCTCCCGAAGAAATCCGAGGTCCTCCCGGAGGTCCTCCCGAAGACACGAGATCCTCCCGAGGTCCTCCAGAAGGACGCAGGTCCTCCCGAGTCCTCCCGAAGGAGCCCGAGGTCCTCGAGGTCCTCCCGAGGTCCTCCCAAAGGAACCCGAGGTCCTCGAGAGGACCTCGGGTTCCTTCAGGAAAAATTAACCCATAATGCACCGCGCGGTTACGCCGACGGCGACGGCGACGGCGACGGCGACGCCGACGCCGCTCAAGCCGGAAACGGGCGCCTAAGAGCTGCGCTCTAAAAGTATATCTGACGCGCGCGCTTAAGTACAAATATACAAAGAGTAATGGAAGTTGCACGACGTAAGCGCATCCTGGGCAAGGAGTAGCCAGTTGCACACGAACGACCCAACATGGCGGCGCCGACGGGGTTGTCTTGACCCTGGATGGAGGAGCGTTATCGAGGCACCCTACGGTGCGGACTAAAGCGAGTGAAAGTGGGGTACCTCCTTCTGAGGGGCTGCACAGCTGAGGTAATCTAGTAACGTTGGTCCTGCGCAAGAAGCAGTCGACTTGCTCTCCGCATAATCGACTCCTGGGAACTAACACCTCTGTCGACTGGGCCGTGGGTCACATCAAGTATGCGCAATGATTATAACCTGCAAAATATCGTGGGCTGATCATCCGTCCACAGCCGAGCGATTCGGCTCCTTTCACCCGGACGCGCTGGAAAGACGTTTCTGCACTGGCCGGATTTGGATACAACAATGCGGTTTGGCATCTCGGGATTGTGCGGTGTGGCTGCGCTACCTCGAGCCGGTGTGTATCGCGGCTAACGGAAGCACAGGCGCCAAATATCGCGGCATTCGGAGACAGTACCTCGATAAGGCACTATAGCGAGAATAAAAAGACGTCTGCTCACAAAAGCAAAACCACGCGCTTCGATCACGTGAGACGTGAGGGCCGCCTCAGTCGCCTGTCGATGCGGAGACGAAGGAAACGAAAATTTTGAAAGAAGCCCAATTTACGTATAAGTTGATTGCGCCTCGAGACACTGCGAGAACGAGCGCGATGTCCCGAAGAATTCTACCTTCGGGCTGTCCAAGCGCGCGGCCACACCTACGCGATTTCAAACTGGAAAAATATTCACTCATCTCTAATGGTGTACCGAGCAAGATTTTTTTTAACGGGAAATTTAGTTTCAGTTTTTGCGACTACTACTTAGCATTAATTAAAACTTGATTTATTACTTGTTCGTTTGAACATCCTTCTAGTTACCCGAGTCCTTCTAGTTCCTTCTGGCTCCTTCAGTGTCCATAGAGCTCCTAGATCTTTAAGCATCCATGGAGCCAGCTTACCTAGCGTACTGCAACCAACGCTGGCGTTGGCGTGTACCGCAGGTTCAGCCGCCTGCTGCTGATGCTCCCGTCGCTGCGCTACGTGCCGGCAGAGCGCGTGGAGGCCCTGGTACTTCCAACGCACCATCGGCAACACTCCCAGGAGAGCTGCTGTGCGACATGTTCAAGTGCTGACGGCGCCCGTGCCCCGACCCCGGTGCTAGTGCATCGGCCGGCGCCTTCGCCCACTGGCCTCGCGCGGGGCTGGTCATCTGCCCGCCGCTGCCCCGAACGAGGACCACCGCGCAAGACCATTCTGACGGGACCAAGGCCAATGCGCGGCGGTGGTAGTGACGTTTTCTCTTGGTGGCGACATGCGGGCGATCGTCCCGCGGTACATCTCTCGCGGAGATTGGCGATGCGCGACGAGCTAGTCCAACGCCTATACACTGTGTTTCACCTTATAACGTACCACAGGAAAGGCTGCAAGCGCGAGCTCCTTGCTCTGGGGCACATCTCGGCGGCTCAAGCTCTCGTGCGTTAAGAGTAGCTCCCAACGCTATGAGCTCGCGCTTCTAGTCTTGTCTTCGGTACAACATAAGGTGAAACGGAGTTATAGTAGATGAGAAGACGGTAGTGCCAAATTTTCGCAGCGTGCACTATTGCCTTCTTAAGGCTGAACTCCATGGGACGAATATGCTGCGAATAACCGACGAATTTTGCCCGGCGGCTTTTGCACGGCGCGTGGAATCAACACAGTGGCTGCTATGTCGCGCGCAAAGCGAGCGTGCCGTCGGGCGGCGTTCGCCAGTTATTCGTCGCATAATTCGTTCCATGGAGTTCAGCCTTTAGTGTTTGCCAACCGGGGTTGATCGGAACATCCCATGCTCCGTCTCACACCGAGTCCGAGCGCAGAACGACTACTGCGATCTGATGGAACCAGGGTGGAGAATAAATATCACGATGATTTAATCGTTTAAATCGTGATTTAAATCGGACTAGTCTCACTGCGATGATATAAATCGAAACCTTTCCCGTAAAAATCATTCCAACAATAGTTATTTATTTACCGTTTGTCCATCTCATTTGATGTTTTCTATGTGCATTTGTTTTTGTATTTGTATCAAAGCATCATCGAGAGAGAAAGATTTCTATCGTGCCGAACAGGAGGGAAATTCGTTTCTCTTCCGGATCAAATCGAAATCATTAAGCTTTCTTTCTACCTTCCACTTCATATGTCAGATACATAACTTCCTATTGCAAGCAAATCAAAACGTGCAAAAAAAAAAAAACACTAGAAAGGTAATGTTTTATTGCGAGCAAATACGAACGCGCGAAAAAAACGAGGCTTTTTAACGAACTAGAAAAATCAAGCTGTTCTTTGTTCTAGTACGTTACGTTACAAGTTCTAGTTACTACTGGATTCTGAGTACGTTACGTTACTAGTACGTTTTCTTCTAGGTCGTTATTTAAACTCCACTTTAAATTTACAGTATTTTTTTCCTCGCAATGTCATCAGTGATCGAAAGGGTTGATCAATCGTTGTACCACATTTAAAACCTACAGAGTCACATACTTTCTTGTAGCTACGGAAATTTAAATCAAATTAATCAGATTTAAATCAAATTAATCCATTATATTTCTTTTTTTTCTTTCTGGTTTGGATGGAACCAACCAAGCAGTGTCAAATGTGCATCGTCATGACGCTCGTCGTCTTTGTGCGTTTACTACCATTGGCCAAATCACTCGCGCACGGCGCATGCGTCGTAATCTCGTGCTTTATTTTTTTTCCCCTGCGTGATTGGTTTAGTTTTGGAGGTCAGCAAACACACACAGACAACGAGTACCTTCTGGCGCTGCCTCGGCTGCTCTCGGACTTGGCGTGAAACAGGGTATAAACGTATGACAAGGCCGTATACCGCCCGAGTCTCTACGTCACCCACTGGAGGCCAGAGCAAGCACTGGACGCGGGGAGCACCGCGCCAGCATTCGGCGGGGCACGCGTTCTCACTGGCCGAACGCGAGTCACGGTCGAACGCCGACGGAGCGACTCTGTGCACGCTTCTCGACGGCCTCCCATTGGTGACGTTGAGACTCCAGAGCGGACGGCCTCATCGAGGAGGTTGGTGATGGCGAAGTCGTTCACGCGCGGTGCAATCTGCCATCTCCTCCCCGGTTCGGAACCATGCATCGTAACGATCATCTGTCCGTCGTGTTGCGCCTGTTTTTAAATCCCCGGGAAGAAATCGTAGCGCGGCAAGGCGGCGTCCGCGAGTCCGTATAAAACCAAACAATGACGTGTTCACGTTATGTATATAAAGAAGAGTATTTCCTCGTACGAGTCACGGCGTCGTTGCTGGCTGTCTCGTCAGCGGGTCGTCTTTTCAGCACGGGCTGTGATGGCGTTGGAACTGCGCCATCTTGAATGGCGCTTGCTCGTGCACTACTCAAGCTAAAACCGATGTCTTGTTTCAGGGAAAGCCCACTGGGCGTATCGCAGTAGCCTTGAATTGGCAGCAGCGTCGGAAAGTACTTATTACCTTGTACTTCAACAATCACTTCGAGTACATTTCACGTGTGCTCCGAGTGCATTTTAGGAGCAAGTACTTTAATTAAAGTACCATTCTTGAGTGCTTTCCAGAAAGTGCAGGTTCGCACTTCCGGTACGTGCCAAGGAATGTATCGTGCCAACTTTTTTCTGGGAGATTCAGTGCTTGGTCAGCAGGAAAGAATACGGAGAGTGACCTTTCATTCTAAGCTGTGAATAGAATCTCGCGTCTGGTGCTTGTGTACTACCTTCATTGAGTGTCATGTTTTATGTCCGAGATCTCGTGCAAAGAATTCGTTGAGTATGTTGGTGCAATGGTGACCCGCCTTTCAAATAAAAAGAGAAATCCACGAAGCGACCTCATCTATTTGTCGCGATAACGATCATCGATTAATTCGTCAGCCCAGCGAGGTAAGTGATTACACTTCCATTAGTGTTCACTGTCAGTCTTCATCTTACTTGTTGGAGCAGTAGGAGAAAATCTGGTCGAAACATACTGTGGAACGTTTAACTTTTCGTGAGGTCTCATACGAGGTCAATAATCCAAAACTTACCGGCGCAGATATGCTTTTAATTTTTTTTTTAAATGCACGTTCTTTTCGTGTGTTTTTTTTTTATAATAAAAGCCCGAGATCGGAAACATAAAAAAACAACAGACAAGCACACACATCATCTCAAAACACTTATGAGCTGTGTTTTGTGATGGTGTGTGTGCTTATCTGTTTTTATCTGTTCCCAGTCTCGTTTTTTATTTTTATTTTTTATTATGAAATTAGTTTTTCAGCCTGCCTGCATTTTATCACTTTCATGTTTTTTTTACCTCTAAAAAACAAAGGAGGCATTTAAACAAAACAAACACGCAGGGTGAACTTTTATGCTGGACAATCAACAAACCCTTTTTCGAAGCCCCATCAAGCAACATTGGCGGTCGCCATTTCTTGGGCACTAAGCACCTGATTGGATCCGAGTCGCAGCCAAATTCACGTCGAACTCTGACGCAACCCTCGTATCCAATACATGGCTAGTGTGGGTGCCAAAACAATGGCGGATTCGGATAATTGGCGCCGTGGCTATTATACTCTGTTTCACCTTGTGTTGTACCGCAGGAAAGGCTATAAGCGCGAGCTCCTTGCTCTATGTGCCGCCGAGGCACACCTCGGCGGCACAAGCTCTCGGGCAGTAAAGGCAGCTGCCGACGCTATGAGCTCGCGCTTCTAGCCTCCGCTACGGTACAACATAAGGTGAAACGGAGTATAAATTCTTCTACGTTGTACTTTTTTTTAATGCGAATAGCATTCTTTGGATACTTCACGCACTTTTCGTCTATGTATCTATCTATCTATCTATCTATCTATCTATCTGGCTATCTAACCTCTTACGCCGCGGGTCGATAAATAAATAAAAAAGACCGGCGCCGGCGGGATTCGAACCGTTGACCCTTTGATCAGCAGGCAGACGCGCTAACCACAGAGCTATGAAGGCATTTTTTTTTTTATTACATCGAATTTGGTCAGGTAAACACAAGGCACTTGAAATCACAGTACACCAAGGTTGAGAGCTATGAAGCGCAGTCATTCAACGCACTCTAAACACCTGTTTATATCTTTACCATTGCGCGCGTTCCATGCACGAGGGCTCATTCCGCTCTCGTGAGGCTTAGCACGGCTCCTAGCTCACCCTCTCCCGCGCTCGGGAGAGGGTGATGTAGCGGCCGTGCTCACCCTCACGAGAGCGGAATGAGCCCTCGTGCATGGAACGCGCGCGCACCGGTAGCTGTGACAGCGCTGTAAAGCGCGTCCTATGGTAAAGATATAAACAACCGTTTAGAGTACCGTTGGTTGAGACTATACTTCGTCTCACCTTAGTACGGACTATTGTTAGCCGCGCGTGCTAAAAGCGCGAGCTAGTCGCTTTGAATGAAGCCGCGGCGGCTGCACGAGCGCTCGTGCAGCAAGTGCTCTAGTCAAGGCAGTCAAGGCTGGCCGCTCGCGCTAGCACAGCCTTCGCGGTTAGTCCATGCTAGGGTGAGACGAAGTATAGCTGAGACGCCAGAAAGTCTGGTCGGTACCATTTTGAGTGTTTGTGCGTATGGCGCGTGCTTTGCTCGCCTTCCTAAGTGACACAAACGCACGTGCTGGGCTGCGGAGATCGTGCGCAGGGCTGTGAAAGTGTCAACAAATTTAGAATCGCCTCAAGAGTGGGCTGGCGTATCTAGAGCGTGCCGGCCACCTGACGAACGCGCATAACTCCGCACCGTTTGATGCTATTCGCATTAACGTAGATAATCATTCCCAAAGGATGGGTTCTGCTGATTTTTATTCATTTAAACGACGAGAAAGAAATTGAACGACGTAGTAGATGACACCCAAGGTGCACATGTCACTCTCGATAGGGCAGAAGGATTGGGAAGAAAAGGGTATATGTAAAGATGTAAAAGGTAGTAACGCTAATAAAAAAAATTAAAGACATTTGCAAATCTCTGTGACGCGAAATTAGAGCGCAGCTCTTGAGGATGAGGAGGGGAGAGTATGCCCTCCTCCTTCTCTTTCCTCCCCCTCCTGCTTCCCTCCTCCTTTTCCTCCTGCTACTGAATTTGCTCCTGGGTGACGCGACACGGAAGTCGCGGCGTCATTTTTCCCGCTAAATTTAGCGGGGGAACTGGAATTAGGGTTGAACGTCACATGACGTCAATTTCCTCGCTAAATATAGCGGGAAACTTAACCCGCTAAAGTTAGCTGAGAATTTTTCCGCTAAATTTAGCGGGGAAATTTCCCACAAAATTTAGTGGAAAATCTTCCGCTAATGTAGCGGAAAAATTCCCGCGCTAAATTTAGCGGCAAATTTGTTCTGCTATATTTACCGGGGAAATTTCTCCGCTAAATTTAGCGAAAATTATCCCGCTAAACTTATCGAAAAAATTACCCCGCTAAATTTAGCGGAAAAATTTCCCAGCTAACTTTAGAGGGGAAACGTCCCATTATGCAACGCGCGTGGTTACGCTGACGCCGACGCCGATGCCGCTCAACCCGGAAACGGGCGCCGAAGAGCTGCGCTCTAAAATGAAAGACGTTTACGAACCTCTGTAGAAATTAGAGCGCAGCTATTGAGGAAAAGGAGGAGGGTAAGGAGGAGGAGGGCATACTCCTCCTCTGCTCCTCCCCTCACCCTTTCCTCCTCACCTACTCTCCCCTCCCCCCTCTACAAGTTCCTGCACGCTGGAAACTCACGCACGTTACCTCAACGTCAGTTCCATTCCCACTAATGCAGGGTAACTGAATTGGTGCTGAGGTCATGTGACATCAGTTACTAAATTGGTGGGGAAATTGAATGCGCAGTGTTGCATTATGGAACGTCACAGACTTACACACAAATTCAGTTTCTTCGCTAAATTTAGCGGGGAATTGAGTTGGTGCATAGGTCTGTGACGTCCCACAATGCGACGCGCGGTTACGCCGACGGCGACGGCGACGCCGCGAAACACGCGACCAGCGCCTAAGAGGTGCGCTCTAAAAAATACAGGTCAATCAATTCAATATATAACATTCCAATGTGGCAGGTAAATTAGCTCTGCTAAAGAGACGGTTTAGTATAAAAGCAACGAGTGCACATTCAATGGCTTAGATAAATAGCACGACTCTGTAATACTATATACTCATTCACTAAATTCATTCTCGACGAATACAATGCAACCCCTGCAATAATGCCTTCGGGCGCTGCGGGGTAACCCGAAATAAATAAAACTTATAATGAGGACATTGAGTGGAATATGTACGTATTGCTATGCAAAATTACTCTACAAAATAAAAAAATAAAATCTGATATTTTTTTTATTGTTGATGTCGAAGAATGAATATTACGAGTATTAAAGTAATTAAGTAGGGTCGGAAGCACGTTGGATGGCATTTGTTCACCATAAGATTATTCTGCAACTGGGGACTTTCCAGTTGTCTAAGGTATACGAGTGGGACATGTTGTCGTTTTCACCTATATGGATGCTAGTTCACCAAGATTGATAACATTATTTGTGATTTCAGACCTATAACTTAGACATAACCGATATTTATAGATACTGTGAACATGTATCAAATTTAAGTTTGTGAAGAGGCCTACTAGGGTAATTATATGGAACATTACATATTATTCGCAGTATATTTTTGTAGCATAAAAATCGTGTTCAAATTCGCCATTCTAGTATTTCCTCAGACGAGGTGACAGTATAGTCTATGTATACGTGAAAAGAAATAACGAGTTATAGATGAATAATTTGGCATTTTTTAGCAAAACAGAGCGGTGACGATACATTATGCAAATAACACGTGACAGGCTTATCAAGATATTGTTTAGATGTTCATCCCAAGTCATTTGTTGCGTGAAAACAACTCCAAGAATTTTAAAACTGGTCAAAACTTCTATTTTTCTTGAATTCAAAACGATATTCTCTTATAATAGCTGCATTTTTATTCTTCGATTGAAACAAAATAGCCTTAGTCTTTCTCACGTTGATTTTTAAGGCGTTAGCATGGCTCCAGCTACTAAACGTCCGCAGAGTTTGATTCGCTCTTGTGTTCTAGGTCATCACAGCACACACCTGTGAAAAACAAACTTGTACCGTCAGCATAGATGACATATTTGGTATTTTTATCCACATTCACGATATCATATCGTTACTATATAAAATGAACAAAAAAGGGCCAAAAATACTGCCTTGCGGAACACAAGATATGATAGGTTGAATATCAGAAGAGTACCCGTTGATATGAACATATTTACGATGAGCAAGATATGATGAAATGATAGCTGACGCTTGTCCGCGAAATCCGCACCTTCCAAGTTTCTTTATCAACAAGTCATGGTTTAAATAATCAGAGGCTTTCGTAAAGTCAACGAAAATACCAAGAGTCATATTTTTATCCTCAAAGCTACGCAAAATGTATTCCTTTTGCTCCAGGTGGGCCAGCTCTGTAAGCAAACCTTATAAATCCCGAATCTTTTTTTTTTTTTCATTTACATACTTTCTAAAGGCTCCAAAACGAGCATTGCACAGAGGGCGGTGTGATATAAACTTTTACATAATCATACAAGATTTCACAAGGAAAATAAAAATAGAAAACATCGTGTCACGATAAACAGAACCATGATGAGAAGACATTGCATAACACAAAAGCCACACACGCACTCACATCAGTGGAGGCAGTCGACGTGCTAGAAACAACAATAAAGCAATAGACTGCCAGCGAGCGAGTAAACATCAGGGCAATGATATGATTCATTCACCCTAAAGGTTCACGGAATTTCAACATAAATGTATCATGATCAGGTGGCCGTCGCAATTTCACTTGCCAACGCATCCCATTCGGCTGCATTTTGACAGAATAGCATGCTACCAAAAGCAGCAAAAATAAAAAAAAACTCGACAGCTGAAAAATCAGAGCAACCCTCCTCGCACAAAGACTATAGGGGCCCACATATGGAGCGAGGGCAAATTCTGAACAATCACAAAACCAAAATCTATTATCTATAAAAGGTTAACAAATTCGTGCTACAGAACAAGATGCCGAAGGAAAGAGTCTTATTTTCAGCTAGGCCGCTTTATCTTGCAGTGTAGTCCGGCAGCAGCGGCATGTCTTCGGGGCGAGGGAGAAGTCGTCAGTCCGAACTCGTCGTTCCGCCACTCGGAGAAATTACATCACACACCACACACAAACACGGAAACCACATGCCGAACGTGGGAACGAACTTGAATACTCCTTGCGCCTATGCGTAGTGAGAATATGAAGGCTCTTCGGAGTTTCTGATGTTCTGTGCAACGAAAAGATTAATAATGAATTGCATCGGATGCCACCTGGACATTCAAAGCAGAAAGCAAAACGGACTCCTTCGCATCCGGGTGGAGGAGGTATCAACTTCAACGAAGTGAGAGACACGTTGCGTCACAAAATCGAGCTGTGACTATTATTTTGAATGACTAGTCACAGTTATTTACGCAAGTAGCGCGAAAAACGTGAAACCCCCGTGCACGTCTGCGCTACAGAGCAGGTAGCGAATCTGTGACTACGTGTATTCTGATAATGACTCAGTCACAGTCACCAAATGTTTATTCGCGAAGCTAAATTTCTACGCGTCGACAAGCGCGTGCAATTCTCGATCAGTACACTCAGCGGTGACATGAGGTACCAGCGCAACCCGTTGCTTACAGTGCACTTGTTTTACAAATCATTTTATATATTCCTTACATCACTGACCGCCATGTGTTTGTTTTATTATATTCGATTTGGTTTGTTTGAACTGTGTATTTTAGTGAGGATAGTTTGTTATACTTGGCCTGGAAATAGCCATCATTCACCCCAAACATGTTTTGAAATATCCGTTTTCTATATATCTGAGATCAAGTTCCGCATCCCATCAAATAAACACGAATGGAGAAATATAGCCTACTTATTTATTTGAGCATTTTCTATCCTACAAACACTTTTCTCGAAAGTATATAAATTGGAGATAGTCCGCGCTCCCCTTTTCTCCGTTTCGGCAAACCGTCTGCGTGAGCAGGACAGCGAGCGGGCCCAATGACCGGGGGGGGGGGGGTAGCTTTGGCATTTCGGGGGGGGGTTTGACCCCCGAACCCCCCCCCTGCCTACGCCACTGCAGCTACGTGTGACGTCATGTGACACGTGACGCTATTGACTAGACCACACAAACACGTTTGCACAGCTTGGCAAACAAGTACGTGTTCAGGCACAGAGACACAGCGCTTACGGTGCGCCAAGAAGCTTTGATCAAATACCATGTAAGCCGACACTAGCAGCTTCGCGGTGCTGCCGAAGAAGCTTTGATCACAGCGCCACTGCCAAGCCAGACCTGCTAGCAGATGAATTCTCCAACGCATTGGTTGCCTATCTCCGTGCGAGGCGACAGGGCGATCAGGTTCTTTGAGCGGGGGGGGGCGGGCCACGTGCCGGAGCGTACCGTATGTTTAGAACCCTCCTCTTCTAGCTACGACGAATTTACATCCAGAAATCAAGGGCAGACATCTGGATCCCCCTGCCCAATGTCCGTGCGAGGCGACCAATGAAAAAAGAATTGTCACGGGTATTCGCTGCTTTGAATGTTAAAAAGTAGGTTCCACCTCATGAGTCAAGGACATTTTTTTCGCGTGGGAAAGATGTTACGGCTTGTAGGGTGCAATTTTCGGGCTCTCCTGAAGAAAACACTCTGTCGGAACTTACGTAAGCCAGGCAAAACACAAATGTACCTTCGCCCTGTTTCTTCAAAAAAGGCAACGCAAAAAAAAAAAAAAAAAAAATTAGAACATCGTTACGTTTTAACTTTACTGTTCATATCGATCAATTTGTTTGGTTGTTGCAATTTCAATTTCTCATGAATGTATTGCTTAAAACCGTTTCGTCGAATAGGCGAGCTGGCTAATCCCGGTCGTCTCTGGATGAAGAAGCAAAAGGCAATTTCGAACCACGTACGTTACTGCGATGTCAGTGTGTTCAGGAAGAACTCGATTGTGCACATGCAAATCTGACGCTATTACTGAAACTAATAAAAGCGGAGTTACAAAAAGAACACCCAGTGGACGGTCATGCGCCTCCATCCATTTTTCAAAGTCTTCTTTCTTTTTATGTTTGAGGCGACGCTACGCCGCCGCGGTTTTTCTTACTCCTGCGTTTATGTTTTTGTTTGCTTTTTTCTTTTCTTGGGCTTACTTGACGTTCGGAACCATTGCGTATTTTGCTTTGCCTTGTTTGGCTTAGTTTTTACTTTCTTTCCTTCGCTTCGTCGCTTACTACCACCGGTTCGTCTGCTATGCTATGCCTAGGGTTCCGCGTTTTCTGGTTTCTATTTGTTCAGAATTCGGCGTACTTTTTTCGGTGTTTATTTTAAAATTCAATTTTCGTTTTTTTTCGGCGTATATTTATGCTCACAAAAGTTTATCGGCTTTTTTCGGTGATTATAAAATAAACACCAACGGACACCGGATCAGATGATCCTTGTAGCTCTGATATTTGTGATTACTCAAAAAATAACGGCACAGATACATTGAAAAAGAAATGGACACTTTATTTGGCAAATGTGTGCAACTGTAAAAGAATCAAGAAAAAAACACAGAACTACAAACAAGTCAAATATGAAGCCTATGCCCAAAAAACATGAAACTTCATCTTTTGTGCATCAGGATTACGGGATCTTATTATTAGCGGCGAGATGTATTGGTGACGCCCTCTTATGGTTCCCTCTCTTGACGTCATTACCTCGCGATCAACAAGTTCGATGGTGTTTCTAATGAGCACGGTGGAAGCTTGAAGTCATTGCGCTCTGAAACCAACACTACCAACACCGTCAAAATTGAAGCTCTTACATTACTCTTATTAATGTCAATGAGAATACCTTTGCTGACGTCATAGTCAGCATTCGGCCAATCGTGGAAGGCCGACCACAGCGACGCTTTCAATCGCGCACGTCGCCAATAGTAAACAGACATGTGCTTTCCCAGGTTCTCCTCGTTGATCCGCACTCTTTCTTTCCTCTTAATATGACCCTGAGCTTCGAGAATGCCCTCTCAACGCTTACACTGGACACTGGCAGGTTGAGGAGATGAAGCGCTGCTGAGCCAAAATCGGCCAATCAACCAATTGTGACCACCGAAAGATACACGGTGCGACGTTTTGAAGCAGAACACAACATGCAGAGCTTGCATTAAGTCAGTCTTCCTTACAACGAGTTTGAAAACACGCTCGTACATGGTGAAGTCATGGGGCATTTCGGACTTCACGTTCCGATCGATGCTGCGCACATTAAACCAAAACGTCGTGATGGGATCCGTGTATCCCATACATTCGGACACGTTTCGATAGACACTGTCGTTCCACTTTTTCGCCACGGCTCTGCGGTACGACTGGAAGGTTAATGTGACCTTTTCCGGTTAAAACTGAATTTTAGAAAATGGATTCCACGTACTTTTATCTGTTTTTATCGGTTTAAATCGAAAATGCCGAACCTAAAAACTGACCTTTTTCGGTTAAAACCGAATTTCTGAAAAGGAATTCGGCATACTTTTATCGGTTATTTATCGGTTTAAACCGAAAACTCCGAACCCTAGAGCCTATGCCCGGACATTTGGAGGGCCGACTGCAACTTTGTTGTTGTTGTTGTTTTCCACTGTCGTGTGTGATAACCTCCTATGTTCGCCTTCGATTGAGTTTCTGATGCGAAATCTTTATATGTACTTTTTGATACCTAATAAATATATTAAGAAGTGTAAGCTCGTTGAACATTTATGCGGTGTTTGAGGAGAATAACATAGAGGACGAAAACCAGACGACACGTTTCTCTGATACGAAATCTTGATACTCAAATAAAATATTTGAGTACGCTGTCACGTCTGCTATGGGTCATCGTTGGTTGATCAACCGGCCGCCTTCGGGCACACACCAGCGCATACTTGGAAATGGCAGGCATGCCATGTGCCTTCTATCTCCACTGCAAAAACAAGTTTTTGTGATGTGGTTTAAAATCCTTCTTCCGCTTCCCGAAGAACGTGAGTAATTCAGTTACTTCAAATTAAACTGGAAGAGCTATCCAAGTCTGGCTTCAAAATCGCCACTGACGCCTCAACAGACGAATGTTTCACCAAACAAGAGTTCAGCTGAAAACGCACTTGAGGCCGCTGATCGACACTGAAAACAAAAGCACGATGTGCAAGGATTGCCTGGACATGAACGCCAACAAGTACTGGTATGTACTTTTGTACTGCTGCGCCAAGCGAGCAAACAAACAACCTGCCAAAGTCACTGGGAAAAGAAATGCGAAAGCAAAAGCAGGTCATACACTGCTAGCACGAAGCAGATTGCAGCGTTCAACTCTTATTTACCGTGCAGTGTGACTGGACTACGCTATTCCTTTCCTCTCTTTTGTTCTTAGTTCCTACCAACGCCGCGAAAGCAAATAAACAAACGTATATCGTGCAGCTAAAAAAAAAAAGTGAAGTTTTTTTTATTGTTTGTCGTGTTGCTTTTGCTTTGTTTGTTGTGGACTCAACACCAACGGCGAGCACCACCTGCTAATTTTCAATGCTCCTACCGACGCCCCGTGCGATCGTCGTCGTTGAAGGAGATCTTTGCTGGGTTATTTGTATCTTTGTATCGTCTGTTAGCTTCTTCGTTTCATTCGCCGTTGTTCGCGACTGTTCCCCATTATCTTTTTTATTTTCTTCTAGGATGGGGACCCCCTCTTTTTTTTTCAAAGTTCGGGAAGTGTTTGCACGGTCATTTTTCTCGTTACTTTTTGTTTTTGTAATGCTGCAGAGGCATGGTGCGCTTGCTCTGGTAATTTTAACATATTGTTTGCGCGCGTTTTAATAATCACATATTCAGGTAAGAAATGTCAACCAGTTTGTAACGGATAAACAGTCAGTTCTTACGACGTAGTTCGAGTAGCTAAACGCCTTTTTTCCGCTTCCCATATGCGCTTCAAACACGTGTGATCCCCATGAGTGGCGTTTGAGACCTGTAAATAAACTGCTCTATCTTTGTTTATGCGCGCGTTGTTATTTGTTTGTCGTTGCAGTTTCGATCAGTGGATTCCGCCTTGCAAACGGACTGACCGTTGCAAACGGACTGTTGGGGTGAAGAAACGGGGCTCGCAAAGCTCGAGGACGTCGCAGAGCCTATACTTTTCTATTGCGTCGTCTGCTTCCGTAGACTCCGAGTCCGCGTCATGAGGCTGCTGCACGTGTCACGCTTCGCGCGCCGCTCCCGAGTAGGTTTCCGGAGATCGTATGTTGCGCTTGATCTCGGAATCATGGTTGATCACGCCACGAGACCAACGAAACTTGTTTCTGGAGAGTTGCGCCCTTTTCCTGCAGCGCTGCGCTCTCGTAGAAATTTCTACGTATTCTCAAAGGCAAGTCTCACCGTTTTCACAGGGGTTTAAAAACTTCTTCGGCGAATGACGACGAACGGGTAGACGAAGTGCCTTCAGCACGCTGCCGCCAGCCTCTGCAACGCTCGCAATAACCCAATTTCGCTGCATGCAAGATGGCCGTCTAGTGGCCGCAGTGCCGCACTCGTGGAGCAGGGAAGCGCGATCCACGCGTTCCAGCAATATTTTTATTTTATAGAAAACCTTAGTTTTAAAAAGATAAACAAGTTTTTTTATATCTTATTTTAGTCCTGTTTCCGCACAACCTGTTATGTGGTTATGTCGACAAGTCGATGACGTTTCAGGTTTTCTTCCGCGGAATGAAGTCTGACAACAAATAACAAAACGGATTTGAGCAGCAGCGTCTGGTAGTAGCATTAGCATTAGTAGTTCGAGCAGGTTCGAGTTCGAACCCTGGTTCGAACCCTTTGAGCCACTCGCTGTCGGGTTTAGTCGTCGTCGTCAGTGTGCAGTCCCGCAAGAGAAACAAACGCCTTGCTGGGTGACGGTAAGTTCGTTTCTTTTCAGACACATCGTATGCGCGGCAAGCTTCCTCGGAAGGACTGGGTAGTTCTCTTGTCTGTCCTCAAATTGTGGGGCACGTGCTTTGGGCTTGACAGCGCGGTAGCCACTGCGCTCAAACGAAAACTCTCCTTAACAATGCTAAAATTGCGACAACCGAACAAGGACAAAGAGGCACACACATAGGATCCGGTAGTTTTGCGCTTTTATGCTGAACTCGAACGTTATTTCTGGACCCTGAGGTTTCTTTTGTTTTTGTTTTTGTTTTTTTGTACTAACGTCACTTCACAGGCGCCGGTTGCTAAACGCACCTTTGACGGGGACGTTCGAAATGCTGATATCCCTCGCAAAGGTCGAAATAGATTCATTTCACGTAAACTCGCGTAATAAACTTTAAATGTGCAAAAATTGCAGCAGCGACTGCCTTCTGTTTGGCCAAGACAGCCTATATTTGCGCTTCTCGACTGACTGGACAAGAAGCACAGGGCGTCTCGACCTCCAACGCCAACTCGTTGCCTTGCGTTGTAATCTGCCTGCTCGTGCATGCACGTGCAGCTCACGAGAGGCAAAAGCGTTGTCGAAAGTAGGAACCTCGCGGGGCTTTGATGTCGGAGCCTGGGGCGTTCACCGAACGACACTTCAGGAAGTAGTCTGGCACCGCGAAACGGCGTTTACGAGTGAGCCAGGTGGGTTCACATGTTTGTAATAAGCCGCCGCAGACTGTCGCCTCTTCGCGGCGGAAGCGAGTCACAACCGAAAGACTTTCCTGTCATTGCTGTCCTGTCATACATACATCTTGCATACATGAAGCTTTGCTTGTTAGTCGAATTTTCTCAGAAGCCAGTCTCGTGTGCTGGCAACAGCGTGTACTAAAAACGTTCCTGTGCCAAGCAAGTTGTTTCGTGTCAGCTCGTAGGAACAAGGAAACAATGTGAAAACTGCAAAAGGCCGCATGCCTTGCATCAAGCATCCAGAGTCCGAAGCAGTTTTAGTTTTATTGGGGAAAGCTTGACCATTGGTATGATCCGAATTGTCGGATTAAGGGTGCAGTCACTCGGAATGTGTTCATTTTTCGTGTGCATAAGCACAAATGATGTAGGGCTGTGTGAATGGTGGTTTGAATCGAAACGTGCAGTATCGTCCCTAGCTTCAACACTGTTAAGGCTGGTTCACACATTTGCATCGACTGCGTTGCGCCGTGCAGCACAGCGCCTCCCCATTGGCTCGTCTTAAGTGTCGCCATAACAGCTCGACACCAGCAGTCTTAACAAGACGCAAATGGTTGCAGTTTCACTTGGACGCAACCGTGTGAACATTCCGTTAGGAAAACCGGTTATCTCAGAAATTTGAATCTTCATTCTTGTCCAGCTCGCTTGCACCTTTGTATTTAATGGGCCTTCTCCGCAAATGTTGGGCGCCATCTATCGGCAAGCAGGAGAGGCGCTTTTGATGGCCTGTCTTAGCTTCGGTTGTGCCCTCTCCAAGCTATGTTGGCTGTCTGAACGCGGTTGGGAAACGCGCTCATTGCTCAGTGTTTGTTTTCCTCCATCCAACACAATCGACAAGCAGATTTGTGTTCAATTAATGCGTTAACTACGGACGACTTCGTCCGTTTGTACATTATTTTCCGAATGAATGGACGTACTGACTTCGCCGTGGCACCCGTTGTGACTGACGACTCAGTTGAAGCTCTCTTCGACCTATGAGAAAGTACAAACGGTTACATTAAACTAGGATTCATGTCATATGCAGTAACGGCAGCAAATTCAGAAAATATTCGAGACCAAGTTACAGTTAACCCTTTCGCTACCAGAGTCGGCAAATCGCCGGGCGTGCCATCAGGAGCCATATTGCCAAAGCCGGCGATTCGCCGGTCTGCATGAATTTCTGTTTTAAAGAGCCATTCATAGATAGCACGCTATGTAGACTTGGGGTAGTGTAGTTAGACACATTGCCAACAGATGGCGAGGGTCATTCTGTTCGCTGTGTTTGTTTGAGCTTGTTCTTTTGCGTGTTGTCTATCCCGCCCGATCGCTGCCTGCATGGAGAAGATGGCAGCGTCCAGTGTACGGTGTCCTTTCGGACGAAGAAATAATAGATATCCATTTCGACAGCGATTACGACGGGACGTCTGGTGAGGATAGGGAGTTTTCGGAGCCCTCTGTTGACGACGGGAGTGATTCTGACAGCAGTTCTGAGTCCAAATCACGACAAGAGCGCACTGCTTGTGTGACGCCTAAGCGACCGAGGATGGCGTGCTTTGAGATCTTTCATTCGAGGAAGAATCTGTGAGGGCCTATTGATTTAAAGACTTGAACGAACCACTTAACCATGTAAATAAACATGCTTTCTTGTTTTCTGCACTTAGTTTTACTGTAAAAGCTTATAATACAAGCAAAACAGTCACGCCTAGTGTGGTCCTGTTTTAGGGGAAAAACATGCAATACAGATGGCCTTTCAGCGCGCGACGCGCGCAGCTAGCTGAATTGGTTAAGGAAAGCCTTTTTTTTTTAATTGCAAGCTATTTGTTTAATTTGCTCAAAAATTTTATTTGGCAAGATGTATTCTCATAAATGTGAAAGCTCACTCTAAACCGTCCGAAAAACGCCGGCGCCTGAACGTACCAATGTAATTCTCATCAAAGGTGTATTTTAGTGGTGGATTTCACTTTTCGAAATTTCAATGCGTAGCTCCATTTTTATTATAAAATGAGACCAACAAACTTGGCCGGGTCAACGGCGGACTTGTTCCGCGACTAAACTAACTGTCGTTTGCGAGCGCCGCTTACCCTGGCGAGTTTGTTGGTCTCGTTTTTACCAGAAAAAAGCACCACCAGCCTGAAACTAGTCTACCATAACGGGCGACTTGCCTCAGCTGTAGATGGGCAATTTAGCCAGTGCAGTAAACCGGTAACCTGGGTGGGGTCTAACGTGCACTGCACAGTAGTGATACACGACCTTTACATCCACAATGTGAAACTAGTCAATGCTCCGCTAGGTCCCGTAAACGAGAGTTCTGTGCTTGGGGGACAGGATGCTTGTTTGACTCGCATTATCTTTGGAAAATTAATTTTTTCTCGCCCTCCCGTTTTTGGGGGGGGGGGGGAGCAGGCAGGCAGGGCAGGGCAGGGGGCAGAATGTTTATTTTACATGCATTGTTTTTGTAAAGTTATTTTATCCTTATAAAAAAAAAAAAAGATATATGCAGAATTATCTAACTCAATCATGGTGGTAATGATGATCAACCAGTCCTCAATCACATTTGAAAGTCAGAAATGGATATTTTACCCCTCTGAATCTTAACAAGACATGTAGAAGACCAGAGTGCAGGGTACTTTCGCATCTCGGAGAGTTGGGGGAGTGACTCAATCCCTTCTGCAAATTTTCTGCTTTTCAGGTCGTTTCTGCCCTCGTGCTTCACACAGAATTCCTCTCGTCTGGGGATTACGGTGCAAAAACAAGAGACGAAAGCACGAAAATGCCGATGCTGCTGTCTGACCGATGGGCAGTGGATCCAAAGCAGAAGGTAGGACCTTTTTCTCCTTTTGTGGCACTTTGTTTGCAATTCGTTTGAGCAGGAGTGACCATCCCTGCAGCCTTAAATGAACCGAACGCCAAACCGAGTGTTGGAGGCTGCGGGGTAACCACGAAGCATTGGGCAAGTTGGTGACTGCATCGCAGGGTGTCGTTGATTTTGAAACCTGGAATATAAAAGGCCCTCGAAATGCTTCAAATTTGCTTCGATTCCTTGATGGCCCCAAGCACCCGGTTTGATCTGGGGTACGATTGGAATGGGCAGGCAGCTCATGAGGGCCGAGCGCCGCCCCAGTAGGTTCTCGGCAAGGCACCAGAAACGGGAACTGAGCTTATGCTCAAGAAACGAAATGTGCAAACGTGTAACTGGTTATTTTTTTTATAATTTTTAAGAATGATTAATGGTTTGATATACTTCGTTTCACCTTCCGTCCAGACGCAGCGGATGCTGCGAGAAAACGGGACCAATCAAGCAGCGTCAAAAGTGCAAGTCACTGTGCCTTCTTTGTTTATGATTGGTTCAGCGATGATAGAACACGGACAGAAATATCACGAGCACCATGATGGTGCCCTTTTGACGCTGTCTGATTCGTCATATAATCTCGTAGCATCGGCTGCGTCTGGACGGAAGGTGAAACGAAGTATAGTACAGTAATCCCTCGTTACAACAAAGCTAGCAGGACAGCAAAAAATGGATATAAGGGGTAATTTGATAAAAAGAGCTAAATAAAACAGTGCCAGCAGCCTTGAAGGTGATTGGGAACACTGTGAAACACTCTGACTGTATATTTAATAAAACAAACCTTGGTTATGAACATCTCGCGGCAGCTTTACCGAGTAAAAAAAATAGATACGGGGAGTTTGTTGACAATTTCATCCAGGCATCAGTTCTCGTACCACTCCAGGCATTGCGAAAACACTGTCACTGCTGCTGCACTCCACTTTGTTCGGAAGCATCCGTGGAGTATTTTGTGTCTCTGCAGTCTTCGGCGTTTCCTGACGTGCCTCTCCGACGTTGCTTCATGTTTACTCTGGCCTCACGCAGGAGCGACAACAAGGTCCGCATCGACAAGCGCGAATAGATCAAAGTTGTTTTCGGTGGCTTTGCCAACATGTTTTCAAAAACTCCTGTTCAGATCGTTGCAGCTGTGGGAATTGTGCGCCGGCTCGGCAAGCATGCTTGCGGGAGAAAATACGACCAGCGCAAAGCAGTTGGCGATCTTTCACCTTCGGGTCGCGGACACTCTTTCTCTTGCATGAGAACCTTCTCGAACCCGTCCAGCATGCGTTGCTTGTTCTGCAAAATAGTGGACATTGTTGTCGAACAGTCAATGCCGAAATGTAGAATTTTTTGGTGATTTCGGACTTGGGCCGGCTACTTTCCTCAATTTCGCAGATCTCAGCGACTTTCGGTATATATTCCCAAACTTCCATAGGACGCACGTCTGCATGTAGTGTGCGCGTTGTGGCCTCCTGAAGGTATGATCTACTTCGGGCTCCATCACTTCCTTGACCCGATTCCAACAGGAGTCGCGCAGCGTCGACCGTGAGCGCCTTGAGTAGCGTCGGAACGTGGACACTGCTCCTGCTGCTCCCTGCCCACGTTGGCGCATCAGCATCGGAAGCTGCGCTCTGCTCTGTCACCCATTTACTCAGTTTTCTTGTTTGCCGCTTGCCTCGTCTGAGAAGGGGGAGGGAATGCTAGGGTCTCCGTTCGCCTCCGTATAAGCTTGTGTGCTTTTGGCACCGTGGCCTTCGTAATAAGTGTAATCGGCCACCTATACACTTCGAATAATTCGGTTAAAAATGTGTGCATTTCAGTTGGGACCGCGTTAAACTTCAATAAAAGCGATAACTAAAAAAAGTGATTTCTTTATAACGAGGGATTACTGTAGTTGATTCCGGCATTCCTAGGCAACTAAAAGGAAAAAAAAAGTTTTTTTTAAACAGCTTAGATAACATGGAAAAAGGATGGCATAAAACGATTTTACAACAAAGAAAAAAAAATTTAAAGGCTATATTTACGGCTTTATACAAATTTGTAGTTGGCGCCCGCAGGCGCTGCGGAAAAGTGGCCCTTATTTATCACGTGACTGGCCCTTATTTATCATGTGGTGCTTGCGCTCTTTCGGAAGCTTCCTATGGCCTCTAAAAGTAACTTATTCATCTTTGTTTGGAGTATAACAAAAAACTAAGATGGATAAGTAACTTTTAGAGCCCAAAGGAAACTCCTGAAAAAGCGCAAGCAGACGGGAGAGACCTGTGCGCCGCTTAGATGACTGCGGTGGCGGCTCGGAGCAGACGAACTCGTGCGGCGGTGGTGACGGCGGCGTGGAGAAGCGCGTTGAAGCGGCATCGCACAACGCTCAGCGTGCGTCGGCGGCGTAATTTTGCGGCAACGGCGACGCAGCGCGGCGGCGCACGGACCTAATACGTGACCAGCAGCGGCTCCCGCGGGCGCCAACTACAAATTCATTTTGCGCCGTAAATATAGCTCTACATTTTTCTCTTCGTTGTAAATTCGTTTTATATTCTTTTTCCATCTAGATTGTTAAAAAAAAAATGTTTTTTCCTTTGCATGTGTCTTTTAAGTTCAAACATTTTGGTAATAAGGCTGCGTACAAATTTTGAGTATTGCCTGCAGGTACCTTTTGCGCATTTTCCGAAGGCGCCTAGTCTGATCTGCCATTGCAGCGTGCAGTTAGAATAGCAATATCAAGTGCGATCGTGGCTCGAAATGTAAAGCAGTTTTCGAACCAACTGTCTTCCGAGTGTGTGCGAAGTTCCCTTTGCTGGGAAGTTAGTGACGTCGTGATACCCCCCTTGCAGCAGGAGCTCGACGAGATCCGGCGGAAAGTGGCTGCGGATTTTGGAGAGACGTTTCCTCCGCCGCCACCTGCACCGTCGGTTTGCCCCAGTAAGTTTCGGTTGCGAGTGTGGACCACACTCGTCCGGCAGCATTGAGGGTGGCTGGGCAGCAGACTCCCAGGCAAGGCATACGGGCACGTGCCCCGTTGCCGCGGCATTTTTGTTCTTTGCACTCAAAAGTAATCAACGATTTTTCTTCGAGTTGTTGTGTATTACAAGTTAATGAAATATACAATTTAAACCTATAGCTAGTTTGGGCCCATTCTAAAAAAATATGACAATGACCAACAATAATGGCACCTATGGTAAAGTTGAGTCGTTTACAACAACACCGTTGAGGCGCCAAAATTAATGCGATAACGTTGCGCAAAAATTGTGATCTTGTGTATTTAGGGTGTTTTATTATCTTTGAATGTTCAGATTTTGTCTAAAATAACGAGTACCGAATATGATAGCAAAATCAGTCAAATGTGCATTTGAAGAGCTCCCGGTGACTTAGAAAGGCATAAATTCCAGCCATTTTAGTGTGTGCAGTTCTTTGAATTGCAGCCCGCCATCAGATTTATTTCGGCAAGTCGTCTCCAGCTGTCTCCTCTCGGTTGCATTCTTCTTTACATTCAATTTGTCGCAAAATATCTGTAAAACAAAAAAAAAAAATTTCTTTTTGTTGTGAAAAAGTAATGCTATTCGATAATATTTGAACGTGTTTTTCTCTTTTCATAATTTTGGGGCATCTTTACAGTTTGTGCACGAGATCTTTTGTTTTTAGTAGTGTCCTATCAGAACCAAATTTTGCCTGCATACGCTTTAGGATATGTAGAATGCAGCTATCAAGGTTTTGTTAGAACGTACCGTTCTATATATACAAAAATTTAAATCTTGTTGGCCCTTTGAAATTGTGTTTTTGCAATTTCCGTTTGTTTAAAATACAAGTTGTCTCACACTGATTATTTTTGTTGTTCATTGCATTCATTATATAAAAGGGGGACACTACCTTAAAATTGCAGTTTCTTTTTACAAGTCACATTTTTAACAAGCAGCCCTGTCAGCTTTCAAATATCCTGATGGATGCTGTTAGTTTCACTCCTGCAACTAAAGTATATTTTCTGGAATAAATGGTTCCGGACATGTTGGCACCATTTAAACTGGAGCTTTCTGAGCTTTTAAACATGTTTATCTGAATTTCACTTTTTGGCATCAAATCCTGGTTCAGAAACACTGTCATTTGATTGTTAATTAATGTGTGGAACCATTCTTTGAAGCTTCTAACTGAAATTTTGTAAAGAATGCGACCGTGAGCTTACTTTCTGCGTTTTCATGACCTTTAGTTGTGAAAAGCTGTAGTATCTTCAACCTAACCTAATATAAACAACAAAAAAACTTTTTTTACAAGTTTTAGGTTTTACGTCATTTACACTGGCACGTGAACACATCCCTAGTGGCTTCATACCGCGGTTACGTCGAGCTATTCCTTCTATTCATTTGGAATACTCCTGTTTGCATATTATCACGCTCTTGTTTGTTGGCTCTAATGCTCACCAAGTAGATGGAAACAGATACGGAGCCAGATTGGTAGGGCCGAACAAGCTTTTGCTTGTACGTTGCCCCGTTAAAAAAAGAAACACCGGACTAAAACAACTTTTTTTTAATGTTTTTATAGTTGGGCATGGGCTAAGAATTTAGTGGAAGCTCCACCTCCATTACGCACTTGTTGCCTTACACCAGGCTTCGACTGCGCGTGCAACGAAGGGTTACCAAAGGCAGATAACTCAAGATGGAGGCGGAGCGCGCACTGAATTCTTAGCCCGTCACGGACTATAGATAGTACACTTATATCATAAAACAAACTTTAACAGAATTAAAGCAAATTTTTTCATAAATCTTGTGTTGTACTACTTGTATGTGCAGCTTCGAAACATGCTTCTGTTTCGGAATCGCAGTCTCGAATAGTAGCATGTTTTGAAACCGCTCCTGCCTCAAAATTTGTCTCGCAACATCAGTATTGCTCTATCTTTTTTTTTTTTTTTTTTTTTTATGAAGGTTGTTTTGTGGAGTTTGTGCCCTACACAAATACATTTAAAAAAAAAAATGTTGGAGAGTTTGTTGTTCTGTTAACCTAGCGAGGTTTTTGACCAGCTCAAATGGGAGTCCTCTTTCCAAATGAAACGCCTTCCTCAGTTGGTTTTTCCGTCTTGCAGGAGGGGGACTCCTGCCATGCCCGGAGGTTCACGCTGGATGACGTGAGTAAATGCCGAACGTCGGGACTCTGATCGGATGCCGGAGCAACCCGTTTCGCTTCCGCAGCTGATGGGAGTGCGGGTGGAGGTCGGGCAGAGGCCGGGCCAGCGCCGGGTCTTCCTGGCGAGTGGCGGGTCGGCCAGGCTCAATGGCGTGGCGAGCGACGAACTGGAGGTGGTGGTCAGTGCCACCGGGGACCGGTCGCGCATGGTCAGGATCAGGGAGCCCGCCGTCCCGCGCAGGTGCCTCGTCTGCAAGGCGCAGGGTGAGGCTGCCTTGTGTGCCATTCAAGCGAGGACGCTGCCGTCTGCTACTTGCAGCGTCCAGTTTTTGTATGGAAACTTGTTTTCGCTTTGTTGTCCATGGCGAATGTTGTTCCAGTCTTGTTCTACCACTTTTTGTTTCATTTGCCAAGTTTTGCAAGTTTTCGGTGCGGTTTTAGGTTTACATACCGTAATATCCCGAGTCATCACCCAGCCCAGAGTCCTCGCCCACCCCACTTTTGGGGCCAACATCGATTTCCAAGAAAAGTCGTTGCCCACCCCTTCAAATACGCTCAGCACTAACTCCACGATCTGCGAACATGCATCCTACCCGAATGACGTGGCCGCGAACCTTAGTTGGAGGACGTCCGTGACAAAGTAAAACGGAGAGAAAGACACTTCTCTTTGTTTACGCATTTCCTCCCCGAGCGACTTGAAGTCAGTGTATCCTTGCGAAAAGAAAGTGATGGAAATAACAAAATAAGTTTGTTTTGCTTTAAAAAAGATTCTCCCCCCCCCCCAAAAAAAAAAGTTTAAAAGATAACACAAGCAATAACCCATTCAGGGATCGCGAGGTAAGCGAATGCCCCACATCCTGGGGAATGTAACCGCGGAGTGTAAGGCCAGTCTGTCTCCTCCGAAGTAAAGTCGCCGCGAACTCTTCTTCTTTCGGCACGTCGCGACGGCGGTTCTGCAATGTTTAAGACAAAGCCAACGGGTAAATAAAGCTTTGCTGGAACGCCGCACACAGACGTTTGTAGGGCGTCCCATTTTGAGCTCAGTGTTCGTGGTGCTGTTCACAGCACGCAGCAACGCTGCCTTAACCTGCATTGATAGCACGCCGTGCACGAACGCACGCATGATGCACCAAACAAGAAAGTTGCGCAAGAGCTTGCGATTGACAAGGCATCCGATTTGGCCTGACGCCAAAGTATTTGCCAACGCGATCGCCTGCTTTCCCGCTTTCCCAGCATTGCTCTTCGTCGCTTCTCTGGTCGGCTCACTCGTTGCGCCTGGTTAGTTTTCCTATTTTCTTGTAAACTTTTTTTTTCCCTAACGAGGGGAACATAGTGGTGTAACGTGCTTTCACGGAACAAATGTTTGCGCCGTATGCCGATAGGCGGTGTTCATGGCGCGTATGCAAGCAATGGACTTTGCGATAGTAAAACATTCTTTTAGGAGCATTTCTTGAATAAAACAATGGAACTAATTCGAGTTTTGCGTTTAATGTATTTCTTGTGCAGCTGCACTAGCCGCACACAAAGAATAGAAGTTTTTTTTTTCCCAATTTTTTTTAACTTTTTGTGTTCAACCACGGAGACATGGGCCACCCCAATTTTTTTATGAATTTCAGGCGGCAGGGGGTTGGGCGATGACTCGGGATATTACGGTACTCTTGTAAACCTCAGTAGGTGTGGTGGCATTGAATGACTGAAACTCGAAAGATGAGAAGGCAGGGACAGCTGTTCATTATTAAACTGCTGTCACCTGGCTACTGCAGCAGTCGATGCGGGAAGCTGTGGAAGGTGGTCGAATAGCTTTCACTTGGACAACCAATCGCGTTTTTTGCTGTAGGTAAACCAGAGAAGGTTTGCATTCTAGATTTTGTGCAAATGTGTTGTCTTGACCTGATGCCTGTTTGCATCCCAAGAAGCATGATTGGTTGTTTTGAGTGCAATGAAGGTGAACTGGCTCTTGTGTCGGAACTCAGGCGTGAATGGATCTGTGCAGCGAACAAGCGGTGCCCAGTGTGCAAGGTGCTCTACTGCAGTGCCAAGTGCCAGCTGGACGACTGGCCCTCCCACCAGACAACTTGCGGCGTCCAGAAAGGGTGAGCGGTGCACTTCATTTGTTGGTGCACACAGTTGGTAACGGTGTGCAATGAGCTGCGAGTGTGCAAGAGGAAAATTGGCGACTCCCTTGCCGAGGGGAAGGGGTGATGTTGTTTTGTGTTTTCTTTGTTTTTTTGCCTGGTCCTCCAAAGGTCATCCTGGTGATATCCCACACTGCCTGGTGATAGTTGGGGGGAGGAATGAAATGTTTGTTTTTTTAGACTTGGGCTAGGTGGCGCAAGCTACCGCCCGTTACAAAGGGTGTAGCCATTAACATCCATCCAGTGGATCTTCAAGTATGCCCTGGAGAAAGATGTGCTCTTCGGTAGATCAGAACAGGTATTGGCACCAACCGAGATTGGTTTGTGTAATGTAAGGCCAAACGTGTAATCTCATCCCGGTTGGTGGAAAGACTGCGGAAGCATAGTTTAGGGTTCTCCTCGAAAGAAAGATGCGCTAACTTGCACAGATCTACCTTTGCCCGATTTGATGGCATTCTTCCCACAGGCAGCCCAGCCCTTTGCAGCAGCGGACAACAGCAGACGAGAAACGAGGGGCGACGCAGGCACGCCCATGTGGCCAGGTGGGTCAGTCTCAGTCGGTGGAGAGACAGACGCCCGGTCCCGTCAAGACAAAGCTGCCCAGTCCGAAACCCGCAGTGAGGCTTTGTCGCAATCCCGCCTCTACACTTCAATTCACTTTGTGATGCACCGCGGGGTGGTACGTGCCATCAGAGCCAGTCCAATGTCGTGTGAGCATTGCACGAGCACCCTGGAGCAGAGTCGCTCAAAATGCTCGGCAACGTTGGATTGGGTAGCATGGCTTGTAGCATCTGCGGTCCATCGCATGGTGAAACATAGTATAGAAAGCTCTCGAGCTGACTTGTGCATCCTTGCGCCACAGCCATTGCCCGCAACCAGAGAACAGCCGATTGGAGAGGCGAGGAAATCCGAGGAAGGGGCTGGTGCCAAACCTGGAACGCCTGCGAAGGCACCCTTTCCCACACCCAAAGTATGTTGTCTTTCTACCTTTTGCCATCCCTCTTGTAGCTGGTTTGCAATGCCGCACGTGCGTTGTCGGTCGCTCAACAAGGTGTCTTTCTCGTGTCTCCTCTCCCGCATTAGGCCCCGCTCGCCAGGCCAGAGCTTCCCAAAGCAGTACAGCTAGAGCCGGCGTCTCTGCCCATGGACGAGTCTGTCGAGGTAAGGGGGCTTCCACCGTGGTCTCCCAAGGGATGCATCCTCTCGGTGCAAGGTTCTAACGACACTCGGGGTGTACTCCGTGTTTCGAGGTGGAAGGGCCGCGGCAGTTGCGGGAGACGGCACACGACAGCTTCCGGCCTCCGTGCAGGTGACTGTTTGCTACGGTACGGACCTCTCGGAGCTGTTCCTGCAGCGTGCGTCCTCCCTGCCGGCCCTGAGCGAGCTGCAGGCGCGCCTGCAAGCGGTGTGCTTCACGGGAGGCGCCTACCGGCCCTCCCCGGGAGCCGCCTGCGCCGCCCAGTTTGAGGACGACGGCCAGTGGTACCGGGCACGAGTGGCAACGCTGCGCGACGGGCGCTGCACGGTCTACTTCGTGGACTACGGCAACAGTGCAGACGTGGCAGCGGCGCAGACGTGCCCGCTGCCCGGGGGCTGCGCGGAGCTGCCGGAGCAGGCAGTGCGCTGCGGGCTGTACGGGGTGCGGCCGAAGGGCGGCGGCGGATGGGGCGAGGGCGCCACCCTGGAGCTGGCGACACTGATGCAGGGGCGCCTGATGGCCAGGGCATGCCGGGTGGCCGGCGGCAAGCACGAGGTCGAGCTGCGTGCCCACAGTGCGTAAAGCTCCTCGAAACTGGTCCCTCGATTTTCGCCCGATGACGTCTTAAGTGCCGTGTCATTGCCTGTCGCTATTCTGGCGGTGGGGGCATGGTAGCACTTGTTCTGCTACGAGTCACTGCAGCCAGACAGTGGACAGAATCCAAAGCAGGCATTAATTGGGATGCAGGGGTGACATCTTGCATTCATTCTCCTTTTTCGCCAGCATTCCTGCAACCAACCGTCGCAGATTGGTACCCCTGCTCTTGCGGCACGTTGCCACTTCAAGACCACCTTCCTTTAGTGATGGGCCAAACTTTCACCCATTCAAAAGTTCTGCATAGCCGAAGTTTTGTCGTACATTTCCTAAAGATTCGCCAAAAATACTTTGTTTCCAGACGAAATAAAGCGGCCCGATTCATTCATCTCAAGTACTCACCTGTGACAAGTGTTTCACAACTCAAGTCAGAATCTAATCTTTTGCCCTTTGTCAACACATTGGAAACTATCTCAGTTGCGCTTCTTTCATAATATGTACCGCAACCTGCCACACCTAAACTTCATTTACTGTCATCCTCATTCATACATATCTCAACGGTGTGATCATGTACTCAAAACTGAACTATTACAATCGCTGACTAATCGACATAAACTTCCTCCGCTTTCCCCGTGCATCAGACTGAAACTCGCTTCCTGAAAACATCTTAACTGCTAAGGACCCACTTCTATTTCGGCCTAAGTGCAAAATGTTTTTTGTGGAGTGACCACTTATGCTCTTGTGCCTCCTTTTTTTTTACATGTTTACTGTGAACTACCTACATAGTGCTGCTATCCAAACATGAAGTGTACACCAATATAATTAACTATTTTAACTTCTCGTGTAACTTCTCATTGAGATGTTCTTGAGAGTAATTAAACTTGAACTTGGACAACAGCGTCGTCTGCTCCTCTTGCCGTGTCTTGCGTTTGAATGCCAAGTGCTAGACTCTGCACGAAGAGCAGACAATGGCCTTGTTTGCTCTGATTGGAAAGAGACATAGGGTAGAGCTTGAGGCAGCTAGCCTTTTTGCCTACCCACTCTTCTTCCAATCGGAGCTCTGTGCTCAGACGTCACTGGGCGCTCTCGCATCCTCCTCTCCCTATGTTTCTCATCATATGCATAGCGCAAGTTTGTCAGCTTCTTGCACAGGGGTTAGGATGACGTCAGGTTGAGAAGCTCTTATTGGCCGACGGAAAGAAATAGTGGGTAGACCCCAAGGCATCTAGCATTGAGGTCTACCCACTATACTGTCAATAAAAGCCAATCGGAGCTTGACGTCGTCCTGACGTCGCTGCAACTCCTGCGCAAGTAGCAGGCGACTTGCTCGTTGCATGGGTAGCGAGGTGCTGGCATTGACGCGCGTGTGTGCACTTCCCCAGATGGCCCCAGCCTGAGCGAGGTCCTGGTTGCCAAAGGCCTGGCCGAGAGCACCCTAGCGTCTACACCAGCCGCCCCGGCGGCCCGCCGCCTAGCCTCTGTGCTGGGCCTGGCGAAGCCCGGGGAGGCGCTGATGCTGCAGGTGACGGCATCCAAGGAGGGCCACGTCTGGGTGCTGGTTGCCCACCCCGGGGCCACCACGCAGCTGCTGGAGGTGGAGCAGGAGCTCAACGAGCGCTGCCCCAAGATGGCCGAGGGTGCCTCCCCCGCACGTGGGTAAGTGGCTGCAGTTGCACTGCTGGGACGCGCGGTCTGCCTGTTGCGACGGTGGGCTCGTTCAGTTTGCCCGCACCAGTCCGCACCGGTGCAGGAAAGAGTGGCGCAGTGCACAGAAGTGCAGGGGAGTATATTGACACGGAATGCGTTTTAGCAGCCAATTTTCATGGAGCCCTGTAACGACTGACTGATGATAGTTCAGCTATCATTGAAACTATCTCCATAGTAGCCGGGTGTTTTGCTCCAGCCCGAGGCAGCTGCCATCCTCGATGCTGCTATAACAGCTGTTGCCATAAAATGATCCTTGAAAGTCAAATTTGTTTGGAGAGAACAAAGATGGCCTCGCTGCTTCACCCCTAAGCTGGTGCCGTAGTAGCTGCGTGCTTGCTGGGTCAACCAGCCGCTTCCCTTTCATCTCCAAACCCCACTCTCTGCAAGTAGGTATGGGTGGGAACATGATCACATGACGAAAGGTAGACGTGCTACGACTGGCCCTACACGCACATAGCTTCTGCCGCACTGTCAGCTTACAGTTTAACAGACTACACACAAACACGTGGCTGCGACGTTTCTGCGCACACACCGTAGGCAAGCAGAGACTCGTTTGTAAACAGCGTGGTGGTCTATAGTAGCGTCACACGCTCGAGCACGAGATCCATGAGCCCTGGCCCTCGGCGTTGCAGCGTTTCCAGCGGGGACTATGTGGCATCTCAGTCGCTCGAGGACGGGCGCTGGTACCGCGCCTGCGTGACCCGTGCCACCCCTGCCGGCCACACTGTTCGCTACGTGGACTACGGGAACGAGGAGGCCAACACCCGCGTGGTGCCCCTGGACGAGAGCCACCTGAAGGTGGGCGCAGCCTCCGCGCAGCTGGACGCTAAGGACGCCACGTCTCTGCCCCTGGGTGCCACCCTCTCCTTCACCGTGGACGCGGCGGCCGGCGACGGTGCCGTGCTGCGTGGACAACTGGTCTGCGAGGACGACCAGAAGGTGCTTGGGGCGGCCACCTTGTCCCCCTGGGATTCGGGGCTGGGAGGGGAGGCTCCGACCGCCCCCTGGCGGCTCCCAAGGCGGCTGCCAAGGCGGATAAAGTCGACTCGATGCCCAAACCAGCCGAGCCAGTCGACGAAGTCAAGCCCGTGAGTATCTTGGATTTGCGGCGTGGTGTGGGGAACAACCTAGGGCCGCTGCACTGACGGTTGCCTGTTTATACTAGTAAGCTGTTTGTCTTATGTGCTCGGAGTTCTTCGCAGGGATGTACAGTCAAACCTCTATGTAACGAACTTCTATGTAACTAAACCCTCGATGTAACGAAGTGCATACCTTTTTCTAACCGCAAGTGTATGCACGCCATGCATTTTTACCTCTATGTAACGAAGTCCCAATTGCCGAAATTTCGATGTAACGCAGTTTCATGGACAATTCGGCACAAACTTTGGGTCCCAAAGGAGATTTTGAAAAGCACACGTGCTGAAACGGGCCACCGATAAAGCGCAAAGGGTGGAGCAAGCAGAGTCTGGCGAGTCTGGCGTACAGAACGGCCACTAGAGGACACTAGAGCCGCCGCCGTTTCGTCCGTCGGCTTCATTTGCGCTGCATAGTTCGTTTCGAGGCCTAACTAAAAGCGTGCGTTTCTCGTTGTCCTGGGTGATGGAGCCTTCAAGGCGATGGAGCCGCCCCTGACAACGTCGACCTTGACAATTTTTATACGTCGACTCTGCTGTCATTGCGACGGAGGAGGTGACCGACGAGGCGATAGCTAGCTATGTTCGTGGCAAAAGCGAGCCTGATGAGCAAGACACCTGCAATGTGCCCAGTAACCGTGAAGTGGTGGACGTGATCAATGTCTTGAGGCGGTTCACGAGCACACAGCAAGACGAGGACGCGATGCAGGCCATCTGGCTATGCTAACGTAGTGTGATGCGAATAATAATGTCAAGAGTAGCCCAGGAAAAGACGACAAACTACTTTCAACCGAAATAAAGGTGTCCTCGGTGAGTTTTGTGCACCCGAGAAACATTTGTGGAAACTTTCTTTAACGTTTTCTCCGAATTTCTATGTAGCTAAATTTTGATCTAACGAAGTAAATTCGAATTTTACCGACTTCGTTACATCGAGGTTTAGCTGTATACATAGATGGTGGATGTGTTAATGTCGACGGAAGGGAAGCTGCTTTGCTGGAGGGAAGCTAATAATTGTTGCTTCTAGCCGTCGACTTTCGTACAGAGGTTGAGGTTAGCTTGCGCACTTGCAGCTGGGCTAGGAACGCTAGGGAGGCCCAGGGTCACTCTTGAAGAAAAGGGGGGACCCTCGCTCGGCTCTCGGCGCAAAGCCGGGGGGGGGGGGTTTCCTTCCCTATGTCGCCGATAACAAGATTGCAGCTCAAATATAACGAGCTAGGCCAATCTGTAATGGGTAGATAATTTTTGTGACACAAACCCTTTTCGGCGAGCGGTCGAGCCGCCAACGTTTGAACAATTATGACTTGCGGCACTTTTCTTTCCTGGTTTTTAATTTTTTTTTAATTCCTACGACAGTGTGCCATTCATTAAGGCTTGGTGCCGTTTTTGGACGCACCAAAATAAAGAATATTATTAATATTGTGCTCGGTAGTTCTGAACCAACTCTCCCGCGTTGTCGCTTCGATTTGACGAAGACAGTCTGTCCGCCGCCCTTTCCCAGCAGCGCAGCGTGGTGCAGCCACTCCTGCCAGAGCCCCGTGTGCTGGACGTGCCCGTGCGGCCGCTGCCGACCGTCAAGCGGCGCATGCAGGCGGTCTGGAGGACCCAGGACGTCCTGTTCCTGCACCAGGAGGACCAGGGAGAGCAGTTGGCGGCCATGATGGCCCAGCTGAACGCCTGGGTAGGCCAGGCGTCCCCCCTGCTCCCGCCAGCCGCCTGGCCAAGGGAGACTACGTGTGCGCCCTATTCAGCCAGGACGACACCTGGTACCGCGGACAGGTGGGGACGGTTCTCTCTTCGGGATTGCTCGGTGCAGCAGACGGGGCTATCAGGGGTTGGATTCATGGTGGCTTGGGCGGGTCTACAGAGATGTGACGTAGTATTGCCCGCATCTCTTTTGTAGGTCTAATAAGGGACCTTTTCCCGATAAGGATCTGCGCATGAGTACTCCCTCTCCCCTGGCCTTGCTTCCCGCTGTCGCTCTTTTCCGAGGGCATGATCATCGGTGATACGGGGCATTTAAAGAAACTAACTGATAAAATGGTACAGTAGAACCTCGTTGATACGTTCCCAGTTAATACGTTTTCCCGGCTGTTACTTTTTTTTTTTTCCGCGGTCCCCTGAAAAACGTATTAACAAAATTCTACTGTATTGCTTTTTTTCTTTTTTTTTTTTTTCACTCCGTGGGTAGGGTTGCATGCTGTTGGCACTGTTGTAGAATGCTGAGCTAGCCTTTGTTAGATATTGCATGCCTCCATTTAAAATGCAATCATTGATCAATTAAAATGTGGCAAACCTTGAAAGTGGGAGCTTGCTTCCTTTTCCCCTTTGGCATACTTCGTTTATAATTGCCTCGGTCACCTAAAAGCAAAGCGCCTCAAATCCCAGCCTAGGTGCAAGCAATTGGAGGAGAGCTCATTGCAGAAAAGGCACCACAAATCCAAGATTTTTGTTTCATATCGAGAGATCCTGGGCAGTCAAAATGAATCTAGTGTTTTCGCCGTTTTGGTACTCAAAAACCTCCAAAAATGGGCCTTGCCTCTATGCATACTGTCACAAACAGAAATGATTGAGAAAAAATACAACCAAAAATAAACATGTAATGAGGCAAACCTGGACCCTCAAATTTGAAGGGAAGAGTACCACACATTCTGCGTGGGCGACAGAAGGGCGCCCGTATCGAAGCGGCGTATTACCAGTGCCCTTATGCATGCGGTACGTTCGGGTACGTTGAGAACTCGAACACGCGACAACAGCCGAAAGTGGGCCGGAACTTGCCAGAAGAACATCAATTGATAAATCTAAAGAACTAGGCGCCGAGCAGGGTTGGAACCACATTTTTATGCGCGGCAGCCGAGACGTTCCGGAAGCGTACGACCTCTGCGCACCTCTCCGCCACAGCTGACGAGCGACCGCTCGGCGGAGGGCAGCTTCAGGGTGCTCTTCATCGACTACGGGAACAGCGAGGTGGTGCCCCTGGGGTCCCTGCGGCCTTTGCCACCCCGCTTTGCGGAGCAGCCGCTCTTTGCAATGTGCGTGGTGCCCCAGGGGGTGAGCCCCTTGGATCCGCGGCTGGAGCACCTGCTGGCTGAGCAACCCTTTGCGGCCGTCCAAGTGGGCTCCCAGAAGGGCGTCCCCGTGGTGCGCCTGGTGCGCAGAGACGGCACCTGCATCAACGACATGCTCACCGGGCAGGACCCGCAGACACCACCAAAGGTAGGCAGCCCCCCCCCCCCTTCCGGCATAACGTGGCTATCCCCATCGCCATCGTGACAGTTTGTTTACGTTTGCCATTTTGCTATCCGTATCACGCATATTCTTTTGAATCAAGGACTTGTGTCTGCCGTGCTAAGATGGAAAAGGAAAAGAAATGCGACTAGGAGGCATTATATAAACGAAAGGCCATCACGCTGGCAGGAAAGATAAGAGCAGCGCTGCATGGCCTCGCTATCCCAGCGACCCGATGAGCTTGCAAAGGGGTTTGGGAGACTACCTTTCCAGAGGCGAGAGTCACTCACTCATACTAGCACAAAAGCGCGGCACCTAAAATGCTTTAGACGAAAGCAAGGATTACCTTTGTGGACAGCGAAGAATCATCGCCGGACTTCGACAATGGTGACTAGTGCACGGTATTTTGTATTGGCTTGAGTTTTATAAAATCTGTTATGAGGTATGTGCTCAGCCTTCCTCTCTTTTACCTGTGTGGTATATTCGGAATGAAGTTTTTTTTCCGAATATTCGAGCACTAAATGTACCTGCGCGTTACAATCTGGCAAACACAGTAACTGTTTTACAAAAGTTGCCTATCGACCTATCTATGTGCCCGCCGACAACATTGCAGTTTTTCCAGATTATCACTTTTTTTGGGGACACCAAGAGGTAATGTAACAAGTAGTGTCTGTTGTAAGTTGTGTGTTACATTGTGTATTTTGAACTCCCATTCTTGAAATTCTCTCTCTGCGAGTTTCGATATAACGAACTACCCGCTATATGGAACTAATCATTGCGTCAGACAGTTAGTTATAAACGGGTTTGATTGTGGAGGCCGTGTGCCTCCAGCTTCTTCTGCGTTGCTTTTAGATGCGGAGCATCTCTTGCTCGGGTCTATGTCCCGCGGCGTCGTAGTTCGCACTCGCACTACGCATGCGCAACTCTCCTCCTTCCCTCTCTCCAACAGCTGCACGTTACTCTCTTCGCTCTCTTTCTCTACCAGCTGCATGCACTTCGCGTGAGTTCGCTTCTACTCACACCGCGCGCGCATGCGCAACTCTCCTCCTCTAGTCTCCTCCCTTTCAAGTGTGAATATAAGCAGCGGTAGCGCGCAGCGCGCGTTCCCTCGGAGGAGTGAAAGGAGGATAGTTTTGGGCGCGCGGGTCGCAGCGCCACGCCAGGGCTTTCCAGTGGGGTGGGCTTTCCCCGCAACTCTGCGGCTGTCGTCTGCTAGCGTTTCTCGGCCGCTCACGTCCGCCGCAGCCCAAATCCGGCCGGCCAAACGAAATCAGTCAAGAAGGGAATAAATTAATTAAGCAAAGAGAAGCTATGCTTGCCAATTCTAAGGAGGATAATTTGGAAATGATGTAAATATAAGCAGAAGAAAAGTTATGCTAAATCTAAAAGAAGAGATCTATCGGGGGCCGGTGCGGGGAGAACCGACGCGACGGAAGAAGGAGAAAAGAAAAATGAAATGCAAAAGGAAGGAAAAGATTAGCAATTAAAAATAAAGGCAAGCGAGAAGCTGTACCACGAGTTCAGCGCTGTTGACTCCACTTCACTCCGTTCTTCCGGTGTAGTGTGATGGAAGTAACAGTCCGTCAGTTAGTGGGTTGGCACAAGCAAGCGTCAGCATTACCCCACAAACAGCAACGCTACGTCCACTGAAGACAAAGCTGCGCAGCGAAGGGCATGCGACGCTGAGCGCAAACGCTTGAAGCGAGCGGCAGACCCTGAACTACGGCAACGAGAAGCGGCGTCCGTTCGCAAGTTAACAACGTAATAACACGCAAGTTAACGTTACTAACAACGTTACTAACACCGTTAATAACACCATTAATAATGATCCGCGATGCTCCGCATCACCCCATAATTCCCCTCGGGAAGATGGTGTAATTTTTTTGTTTCTCCTTTGCCGTGCACTTGCGCTCAAAGCTCCCGAGGCGTTGAATCGTCGTCCAAGATTGGGAGCTCGCGCCGGAGGCTTGATAACCTAAACCCCTCCCTGCCATTTTCATCTCGTCTGTTTTCCCAAAGCTGCAAAACAGCTGCATGCCTCACCCTAGAGTGTAGAACAGTGCACTGGGGTACCCTAGGGCTGGGATCCAGGCTCGCTCGACCTTGATCAACTTCTGGGCCATGCGCAGGAGGCAGCGCCGGCAAAGCAGGCTCCGGCAACCCCGCCCGCAAGCACTCCCGCGAGCGCGCTTGCGAGCGCGCTTGCGGCTAGGTTCTACCCAAGGCAGCCGTCGTGCACAACATCGCGGAGTGCCCCAAGCCCGAGGGCCGCTTCGAGGCGCTAGTCTCGACCGTCGACAGTAACACCGTCTACGTACTGCCGATCGCACGAAGGGATGCTCTCGCCCGGGTGAGTGAGCGTCTCAAGGGTCCAATGTTTTCTCGTGAATCGAAAGTTGCGGAGATTTTATGTTTCGTTACCCGCTAATCTGATGGTGCAATGGAAGCTACGCGCTCGCCAGACTTGTCGTCGGCCTCCCATCTCCTTGCCCGATTCTGCCCTTTGAGCCATGGGTATGCGGGTAGAAACCGAGAGAAAGGAGACGGGAGCGTGCGGGGGTGGCAGACCACCGACCTTTAGTTGGAATTATTTGTAAGTAGATGCAAAGCTAACTGCCTTTGTCACCACTCGCTCCTCAAAGGCCACGACACCTGGCACTCTCATTTCAATGTGTTTGAACACTGAGCAGGGACGGTCGGCTAGCTTTGCGCCTGCCCCTTCCAACCGGACCTCGGCATTCTGACGTCCCCGCGCATTTTCGTCTCCTCCTCTCGCTCGATTTCTACTCATCTGGGCAGGAGCATGATTGTATGATGGAAGATAGACATCTGACTGGTCCCGACGAGCATGTACCTTACACAGCACCATCGGCTGAGGGTCGGATGGAGTATAGTTGATGCTCGGAGTAAGAGCCAAAATCCAGGACTTTGGTATACTGTGCAGGTCGCAAGTTTGTCTGCTTCTTGCTGAGGGGCTGCCGTGACGTCGGAATGCCGAGCTTCGATCAGCTCGGGTTGGGAGGATAGTGGGTAGACCTCGAGGCAGCTAGAATTGAGTTCTACCCACTGTCCTTCTAATCTGAGCTTAGCGTTCTTACGTCAGTGCAGCCCCCTCCGCAAGAGGCGGACGAACTAGCGCTCCGCGTTGCTAGGGTTACATGTTTAAGGGTCTATCTTCCTCGGCGTTATTTTTAGGGGGGATTTTTGGTGGCAGACGAGACGTCGGCATTTATTGGGGCTTACGTTGGGGTGGGCCAAGGACACCGACACGAGATTCCCCAAGCTTTGTGCTACACGGACACGACTTGAATATTTGGAAAACGTCCCGGCGCCAAAAGCGAAGGAAACAAGATGGGGGGGGGGGGCGCGTTCCCGTAGAGGGAAGCAGCCTCGCGTTTTAGGTCATGTGAATCGTGGATTTTTCTTGTTCAAGGACTGCCCCAATCCGGGGTTTTTCGGCCTTCCTCCGATTTTTATAAAATCCGGTTCAAGGCATTCTTCTCGGGGCTTGCTAAAGACACGGGAACTCTATCCGTGGACTTCACTTTTGACGTCTAGAGATGGGGCGAATCACCGGCGATTTGGATTCGGGCAGTTTCAAAAGTTGACAAACTTCTCTGGACGAATATTCTGAAGGTTCGGTTTTGTATTTTGGACCCGGGAACAGTCGGATCAGAGGGCCAAAGAAAGAGACAACCTGCTGGGGTGTAGGCGATGACAGAATTCACTTTATGGGTCACAACACAAAACAAGGAAAACGCGAAGTGGAAATCTTACGACGGAGATACAAGACAACGGGAACGTGGCTCCATCTGTTAATAAGTAGCACTAATACTCAACGGAATAGATGGCGGTAAGTGCCACCATCTATTGTCAAACAAGAACACTACATTTAGTTTTCCGGCAAATTCGACATTTGTCGGTCAAGCAGTGAAGCCAGGCTACCGAGCTCTGTCGCGTAATTTTATTAACCAATTATCATTCATTTGCGGCGTTGCTGAAAGGAAGAAACTAGTCGCCCGTCTTCTTCAATCAAATGTTTCATTTGCTTATACCGATGTTGGTTAAAGCAACCGTGGTCGGAATAACTTTGCAGATGAAAGTGTGCACTGGTTTAATTTCGGACAAAAATTACCATGCTTTGGTTTAGCTTTGATCCTGTACACATGGCAATTAGTATTTGTGCACTTTCCTAAAGCTCAATTGGACACGTCTAAAACATTGATGACCAGGTAAAAGCTTGTATACTTGCGTTAAAAGTGAGGATGCTCTCTCTGCCAATTGTGTCAAAGAATCGTATGGCTCCGCCATTCAGTGGACAAAACGCAAGCTGGACGCTTTTTATTTATGTTACGAAACAAGACAGGACTGTGCCCTGGACAATCCTACCCCTTCCCCTTTCCCCCGTTTTTCCTCTTCCGACGCCATTGGTATGGTAGAACGTTCCTCGACCTCGAGTTGTGTCGGCTTCTGTACTTTTTGCTCGGCGTTTCCTCCGTCCCGGGAAATAAACCTCCAGAACAATTACAAACTAAACTTACTATAAGCCAGTGTCACTTGGGCGGCGTTCGATCGGATTACTACCAGTGTGCAAGGGGTGGGGAGGTAGTTTGCCAGATCGCTTCAAGGTTTTTCTGAGCCTCAACCTCCTGCCCGCCCCTGGCTGTTTCGAACTGGATGAGTATCGTGAGATCACTACTGCGTGGTCACAGGCTGGGGTCACAATTACTGATCTATGGTCACACGTCACTCTGCACTGGCAAATATTCCAGCACATCTGGGGCACTCATTGCCTCATTTAATTGCCTGACCATCTTCGCGCTAATATCACACCCAAACTTTTCTAACCCTGATTTCATGAAAACCAGTGACGCGTGAAAACTATATTTGAAACTAACTGTGGAGGAAAATGAAAACCGGACTTCAAACTTTGTGAACTTGGACTTTGAAAAAATTCGAAATCTTTGAATTTTTTGAACTTCAGATTCAAATAAATTTGAAATCTTAAAATTTAATCATGAATTTTTCGAATTTCAAATTTCAAGGAATTCAATGCTTTCTGAATCTTTCGAATTTCAAGTTAAGGAGACACTACCCAGAAAAATAATTTCTGCAAAAAAGATGATTTTGAAAAATTACATAAACACATCCAACAACATCCAGAATTCCCGTAAAGTTTCATTAGTTTAGACTGCATAGTTAATTTTCAATGAATTATTTTCTGTTCACTGAAGCTAAAGAAAAGTAGGATTAGAGCACTTTGAGCATTGTTTATCGTTCAAAGTGCTTAACTTCGAATTCGAAACTCCACGGTGTTCGAAAGTGCAAACTTTCGAATTCGAACCTCGGTACAGTTAGAAAATATTGATATCTTTCCAATTCAAACCTCAGTTCGGTTCGAAAATATTGAAACCTTTTGAATTCGAACCTAGGGTGGTTCACGACATCCCTGGCCACAATGGGCTTTCAGGAGTAAAATAGAAGATATACTGTTTTTATTTTTACATGTAAAAGAATTCTAGAACCGTAAAGGGTGACTGCAAAGAAAAAAGATGTTTTTTTTTAAACAGCCTAATTGGGACAGGCATGTCACAAAGCAAATCTTCCACGAAAAAACAAATTTTTTCTAGCAATATTTACGCCACAGGACGTAATTTAGTTGGAGACACAACCTCTCCGCATTTGAAACTCCCGCTCTTTCGATGCCCGCGGAGTGGCTGGTATACGTCCCTCTGTGGCGTATAGCAGCCACTATGTGACGTATAATACCAACTTTGTGGCGAGCGATTTAAAACGGACGAAATAGCCGCAAACTAAAATCTGTCTCGCGCAATAAATATTGCTGTAAAAAATTTTGTTTTTGGCGGAAAAATTGTTTTGTGACATGCTTGTCCCAATTAGGCTGTTTAAAAATATACTTTTTCTTTGCAGTTACCCTTTCAACTGTGATTTTGTGTGTGTCTATATATTTTTACCTGATTAAAGAGATGCTGAACCGAAATCTGGATTCCACAAAACACGCGGCAAAAGCGTGCAACGGGATGCTACAAACACCAAAACATCACTCATACAACAATATCTCAAAGGGACGACCGTATTTTTCAAGAAAAGGAGGCGCATTTGACAGGTTTGTTGACGTCATGTTTTTCCGAGAAGGAGAGGGAACGGCCTCGCGTCTTCTCCGCCTCGCCGCCTTGAGGGAGCGAAGCGAAGAGAGGAGGAAACGAGGTATCTTGACGTCGTCAGCCTTTTTCAATCTCGATCTCTTTTTCCGAAAATACGGCCGTCCATTCGAGATATCGCCTTACGAGTAGTGTTGCAGGGATTGTAGCGTCCCGCCTACATCTCCTGCACTGTTTTTCTGAAATCCAAATTTCGGTTCACCATCCATAATTTTGTGTAATAAACAACAGTTGTTAGTTCACCGCCGTGCTGTAGTGTTTGTTCCTTTACTCTTGTCCAAGTTTCTTTGCCGCTGTTTCTTCCCAAGATGTCCCAAGATGTGATCATAAATTTATCGAGTGTTTTGCAAAAGCAAGACCATAACATTTGAATTTTGTTGGCAATAAGGTCTGGCAATGTTCTGAACCTATCCAAATCGTCCAAATCGCTACGACATTTGGTCAATTACCCCAACTTTCCCGAATCGCGGTTCGGTAAGAAGTTTGCTCGTGACTATCGACTTCTGCGTTCTAGGTGTCCCAGGCCCTGGCGTCTGAAGGGGAGCGCCCGGCAACAGTCATGACCAAGCTGCCGTCGCCGTCCCAGTGCGTGCTCGCGCTGTACTCCGCTGACAAGCTGTGGTACCGAGCGAGAGTTCTGTCGGCTGACCATGATGCCCGCCAGGTGGGGCTACGCTCTCTTGGTGTCGTCTTTTGAATTTGTGACTCAGTATTTTGGTCACAGAATACCAAGTGACTTAGTGTGACCTGGTATTCTGATCATTTTAATATTCTGGTATAAAAAAAAAGAGGGCAATGGTGTTTTGTGGGAGGGGAGGGGAAGAGGGTTGCAGCGAGCGATGAGCAAGCGGGGGTGTCGCTGCGAGCCACCGCCCCGGCTGCCACAGACCCCAGTGACGCCTTTGTTTGTTAGATTGGGGGTTTTGAAGCAGGCCTGAGGGTGTCCCTCTGGCAGGTACAAGTGCGGTTCGTCGACTTCGGCAACGTGGAAAAGGTGTCTGGGAAGGACGTTCGGCCCCTGCGGGAGGAGCTGGCACGCGAGCCCGCCTGCGTGCTGCCCGTGGTGCTGGCCGGGGTGGTGCGCCTGGCACCCAACGCGGTGGACCTGCTCCCCTCCGAGGTGCTGACGGTGGAACCGATGGACAACGCCAGTCCAACCAGCGTTCGTCTGATGCACGCCGGCGCCTGCATCAACGCCAGGGTCGCTAGTCAGCCGGTGCGTCCCCGTCGTCCTTCTTTCTTTGCAAAATATCAAAACAAGCCAGGAGCCTTTTTTTTTTTTTTTTTTTTTAGTGTTGGCATGGTTTTTGGATAAACTACTTGCTGGTCTGGAAACTTCTGTGGCTTCCACCTAATAAATTTGGTCGCCTAAAATAGCCGTATAAAAAAAAAAAATTTGAAAAGGTATGGTAATTTTTTTTAATCTAATTTTATGCGGAGCGCAAGTTTGTCTGCATTTTGCACAGAACTTGCGATGCGTCAAAATGCCAAGCTCTTATTGGCTGATTGAAAAAAAAATGGTGGGTGGACCTCAAGACATCTAGCACCGAGATCTACCCCCAACTCCTCCAATCAAAGCCAATCAGAACTCGGCGTCGTTCTGACGTTTCCGCAACCCGTGCGCAAGAAGCAAACGACTTGCTCTCCTAATACCACCCTTCCCGCAGCATTTCAATTATTCGAAAGTAATATGACCTCTAGGTCTCGAGTATAGATTGTTTCCTGTCATCTATCTTTACGACGGGTCCTTGGGGATTCACGAAAGGGTAGACACATTCTTTGACCTTCTCCCCTGGGAGGCTGGATGAGCATTGTACCGGCGTGCGGTCGTGTATCACTACTGCGTGGTGCACATTAAAGACCCCATTCTAGCAGTTGTACCACACTGGCTAAATTACTCATCTACAGCTGAGACACCAGACGCCCACTGAGGCAGACTAACTTCCAGCTGTATAAACATAAACACAACAATTTGCTTTTGTTTTGCCCTGGGAGGCTTCTCCGAACCTACGTTCTTCCGTTGGGCCTTTAGAGTAGCCCGTTTGGTGGACTACAGTTGGCAGTGTGCTTTTGGGGCTTAATATGTCCCTAGGAGAGACTTCCCCATAGCTCAACGAAAAGATTTCAGAACGGGTAATCTAAGGGTCGTGGTGCCACACATAAAGACTTGCACGACTAGCCTTACCTCGTTCCAAATGTTGATGATGAAAAGCTTTGCGAAAAACACAACGACACAGAGGAGAGAACATACAGGACAACCCATAAGTTCTAGCAAGTCCCAAATGTGTGAACAGAAACAAAGTGAAACGGCACACCGAAGAAATGTGGAGCGTCTCTGCAGATGCTGACACTGCTTTCAGTTTAAGATGGATGGTACTAAAACTATAACCTGTCCCGCATGGCCGTGCCGTCTTGAACGATGGAACTTTGTGGCGACAAAATTTGCTCAGTTTCCGGACCAGTAAGCAGTTTATCTAAGGTCCGCGGCAACGCTCGTCGACTAACGGGCGACGACCAAACTGGCCTTCTTCCTCCTAGGAGCCAACAAAGAAGAAGACGCTCGCGGACAACCCTCTCCCGTCGGGCCGGGTCGCGGCAACCGTGGCGCACATCGCACTGCCAGACGGCCTCTTCTACCTGCAGCAGACGAGCCTGGCCTCCGCCCTCCTTGCCATGATGGAGGAGCTAAACGCCAGCGCGGCGACCGCACCAGCGCCCGCCTCACTCAAGTTGGGAGATGCGGTGTGCGCTCGCTACGCTGCGGACGGCCTCTGGTACCGCGGCGCCGTGGTGGAGCCCGCCAAGGACGCAGTCGGCCCTCTCAAGATCCTCTTCGTCGACTTTGGAAACTCGGAAGACGTGCCCAAGGCGGATCTGAAGGCGCTGCCGGAAAAGTTTGAGGCAGTGCCGCTGTTTGCCAACTGCGTGGTGTTGGACGCGGTTGCTTCCGTGAGCCAGGAGTGCGCCCAGCAGTTGGTCAGCGCCGAGGTGGAGGTGGAGGTGGCAGATGCGTCCTGCCAGCCACCGAAAGTGCGCCTTTATGTCAACGGCGCCTGCATCAACGAATTGGTAGACTGAGCGGCGGTGCAGCGCTCATTTCGTTCTTAGAGTGTACATAGCTCTACTCGTTTCGCGAGGGTCCGTGGCCTGAGGGGCCTGTTTTCGTTTGTGAATAAATGATTGGCAGTGCCAGTGAATACAATCGTGTGCCAGCCCCTTTTGAGAACCCTTTGTCCCATTCCGTATAGACAGTTTCAGTAACAAGTTTCTGACTGCTTCCATTTACGGCATTTTTCTTGGATTTGTAAGTGTTGAAATTTTGTATAGCTGCTGTTATTTGGCAGCTGTTTTGTTTCTGCCTGTTGATGGCTAGATTGGCAGCGAGAATGGCTGTGGTCTGTTGTGACGGCTTCAACGGGATGTTGTCTACTTTCATCCAATTTCTCGGTTCGTATACACCTTTACCAGTTCATCTAGTGCAACTGCCTTAATGGACCTTTTTCACATACCGACGGCACCAGGCGGTGGCTGCACGAACTAAAAATCGAGGAAGGGACCTACCTGCGCTACCAATCGATAATGGGAGCTACGCTACCAGTTTCTTCGTTCTCTGAGCAGCGGGGCGTGCCCAACGCGACGTCCAAGTGGGGCATCCGTGGCGTCCACTTAAACGTCGTGTTATTCTTTCCATCCGCTTTCTTTTTTTGCGTAACACAATTATATGTATGCTGCAATTACGTTTTCTACTCGCTGATCCGCAGCCTCATTCCGAATTTCCTCGATTTTTCGTGCAGACTTCCGCCGCTTGGCATCGGGCGCTCGCAAACGCTTCTCGGAAAAGGTCCATTGATAATCTTAATTATTAGAGCAGTTTGTGTGCTGGTCTAGGTTAGCACATGACACGCAAGCCTGCTGTCAACCTGGTGCAGCTTTTAATTTGGTTGTCATTGGGCATGTGAGCGCAACAAATCTTCCAATGCGTTTTACTCGCCATCAAGCTTGCTGCTTCAAACCAAGTGTGCGAAGAATCCGACGTTTTGTGAAGTTGTGATTAGATACTCTTGTGAAAATATTTCCCCCCAAAAAATTGTTTTTTTTTAGTGTAAAAATAAACTATGTATTGCCCAATGCTCATTCTCCACCTGAAGGTAGTGCTAGAGCAGGGGTGGCCAAACCGCGGCTCGCGAGCCGCATGCGGCTCTTTGCTGGTCCCAGTGCGGCTCGCGGATCCCTCGTAAGGGGACCCCCCCCCCCCGCCTCTTTCTGCGTTTCCCCAGGAAAAAAAGAAGGGTCAGGCAGAGTAAAGTACGGCTCGCGGTTTGGCAGCCTTGTACCCCCATAAGTACTGTCGTACAGCCTTGTGCACTCATACGTACAGTCAGACTCTGAACAAAATTTAAATTTGCCTCCCCCCCCCCCCCCTCCCCGCGGCTCTTAGAAGTTTCGTGGTTTTGTTTGCGGCTCTTAGGCCGGGTCAGCCTGGCCACCCCTGTGCTAGAGGTTCATACCAGATGCCAAAGATTCAGTACAAAGCGATATTTCATTTAAAAGTTATAAGTGATGTTCCGTAAATTTCAATGGGTAAATGACGGCCAACGGAGCTCTATGGCGCCAGAAACCAAAAACTGGCAAAAATGGGCCCATTTTTTCATTGTAAAATATTGCTTCATGCTGAAAATTTGGCATATCTGACCTCTGTGCTACTTTTTGGTGGAGGATGAGCATTTGGCGGAGGATGAGCATTTGATGACCATGCATAGTTAAACACCCTGTATTTATGTCACAAATTGAATTTTGCTAAAAAAGAAAAATTTTGAGAAAGGGATTTTGATAGGTAGAGCCCAAAGAACTTGGCTTTGGAATGGCTGATAACTCAAAATAATTATCACAACGTACATAAAAAAAAATTTGTTGCAATTTAATAAGGTAGGGCGAGGGTAAGGCAGGCCGGGGAGGAGGAAGCAGACTGCTGGAGAAGAGAGGGTGAAACTGTAGAAAGAAAATTTTGTGGCATTTTATAAAAACACTGAAGGCACCATTACTAGATCAACTGTTATGGAACTTCCCATAAACGCTGTACATTAGAGGGGGTCCGAAACCGTGTCCGATGTTTTTGCAGCTAGGTGGCGCTGCCGGCGCATTAATCCACGCGTTTTCGTCTGCTACTGCTCCGTGGCTGCTTTTGAGTCCAGACTCCTAAAGGGCCTCTGAAAAGAAGAAAAAAAAAAGCTTTTCAAAGCAATCTATACCTGTTTTCACCTCAAGAACCGTAGGAAAAAAGTACGGCTTCTCGCGGATGATTACTAATTTTCACCTTTAGGTGGAGATTTAAGATATATTTAGTAGCATTTTGAAGTGGATACACGTTATCTTTACAAGGAGTACACTTTTCAAACGCCAAAAGCATCGCCTGTGCCTCCGACAACCAAATCTGGCGAGAACTATTTCGTGCGGCGTATGAACAATGCGCACAACTTACTGTTTTCTTGAGGTGAAAACGGGTATAGTTGAAACACACCTGTCAAAAAATTATTTTTTAGAAATATTGATTGTGCGTGACTCGATTTGGTCGGTAGTCGCCTTTTTGCCACTTGTTTTTTCCTGCATTTCGGGCGCGTGGAGGAGAAGTGGATCGGCTTCGCCTTCAGGTTGAGGAGAAAGGAGCGAATGACCATCTCGTTGGGGTCGAAAGAGCGAATGACCATTCCATGACGTCGTGGACTTTGCGCGCAGAATTTCAAATAAATCTCGTCACGTAAAATACATTTCTCGACACTCGTGTCCCAATCAAACTGTTTAAAAAAAAAACATTTTTTTTACAGCGAAGCTGTTTATGGCGAGGGTTCCGTGGATTTTTCATCTGTGTCAACAAAAACTTTATGCTCGCACCGCCGCACGCGCACGCCTTTCCTGTATAAAAGATTCGAGTAAATAACCAAAAGTGTGTGTGTGTGTGGGGGGGGGGGGGGGGCAGGAAGCGTTGACGAACACGTGTACTACAAGATGCCATTTGTTTTAGCATAGCCTTTTCTATACTGAAAAAGCCTGGCAGATTGCCATGAGGTGCGGCCACCGAAAGTGAAAAGGTAGAGCGGCAGATAACGGATGAGAGGAGAGCCATGTAACGGGCGCCCCACTGCGGCGAGACGCTGAAGCACACTTGTCCCGAACAATGGAATGTCTGCTCGTGCTCCTGCGTTCCTTGCGCTACTGCTTCTTTTCTCGTCTGGTTTGAAAAACATGTTTCGGGTACACGCCGCTGCAAAAGCTGTGCACTCACGACCAGGTTCCCGAGAAATGCTTTGTGCTACCAGATCCTCACACTCCAAATCTGCGACCAGGCGCTCAATGGCTCTGTTGTTGATGTTGTTGAACTGCCAGGCTTGCGAGTATAAAGGAGGCTATGATTTAGCATAGCCTCCTATATACTGACATAACCTGGCAGGTCGCCACGAGAAGTGGCCGCCGAAATGGAAAAGGTGGAGCAGCAGACAACGGATAAGAGGAGAGCCACGGGACTGGCGCCCCGCTGCGGCGAGACGCCGAAACACACTTTTCCCGAGCGAACAAGTGTGTTTCGGGTCCTCGCTGCTGCAAAAGCTGTGCGCTGATGTCCAGGTTCCCCGAGAAATGGCTCTTTGAGGCTCTATATGCTACCCGATCATCGCCCTCCAAATCTGCGACCGGACGCTCTATATCTCCGTCGTCGAACTGCCAGGCTTTGTGAGTATTAGTGACTCCAGCGAAATCGACGCCGCGTGGCATCAACACCGAGAAGCTTGCGAGAATAGGTGGTTTTTACTCTGTCTGCTATGACCACTTGGTTCTCGCCGGTGTCATTCCTACTGCGCTGACTAGAAGACGGTCTTCGTCCAAAAATCGCTTTGCTTTCATATGTAACACCGATTCTATGCTGCATTGCAAGAAATTTATGGTGGTCTGCGTGCTCAGCGACGAAAACGACCTCCTTTCGTATGCCATTTTGCCTGACCAGCACGCCCCCTATAGTTTGCTGGAGTTGCGAATAGGAGGAGGGTTTGGTTTTAGGCTTCTACTTTAAAAAAGTTACTGCTGCACACGCAGGAATGTCCGGCACGTGGAGCACCATTCCCTGCATTTTCCTTGATATTAAGAGTCACCATTTTCAAGATCAGTAGACTCTCAGGCAGATAATAATGGTTTCTCAAAGATTTGCCACTGTGCGACCCGCGTCGGCAATGTCTAAGCTCGCATCGCCTTCCTTTTGTCGTCGTTCCAAGCGCTTGCGTGCCTAGTTTCCTTCCGCTCTCCTGGGGTGGCGGTCCCATCGCGCATGTCTAGTTTCCTCCGGCTCCTCAGGGTAGGTCTGTGTCCTGTGCTAAACAGCTTCGCTGGTCATCCACCTTCACAGAGTGGAATGGCTCATAAAAAGGACCCTTAAAAAAAAGTTTTTGTTAAACAGTTTGGTTGGGACACGCATGTCAAAAAATTAATTTTCCGCGAAACATTTTTGTAGAGCAATATTGACGGCGCAAGAACCGTGGAAGGGTGCATGTTTTTTTTTTGTTTTTTTTTCTGGAGAGCTACATTGCCTCCGGTGTGAAAAGTTCATTCGTTGGAAGCATGCGCCTAGCAAGGCAGGGTGTTCAGGTGTCAGAACCGTCAGAACCAACCTCATTGGTCAGAACCAGAGGTGTCGCAAACTTTTGTCGAATCGGATTTTTAGGTCGAACTTTCGTGGTTCGACTGAACCGGTTCGAAGAATCCTCGAACCCTTCAGCCGATTCGACCGGTTCGACTTTGTGGACAGTGTGGCCAGACCTTGATAGAAGCATGCCTAGGTTTGTGCTTTCATAAAATTTTCCACGTGTTCTCAACGGCAAATTTCAACGCTTACACAGGGTCTTAGAAAACTTCTTCGGCGAATGACGACGAGGGAGTAGAAAATGTGACGCTGCCGCCAGGCTCTGTAACGCTAGCCAAACCGCATATTGTCTGCGAGCAAGATGGCCGTCCGGTGGCTTCACTCGCGGTGCTCAGCAAGTTCTGCGGTTCTGCCAGTTCTGCCTTCTGCGGCGCTGGTGTCGCTGGTGTGTTGTGTAGCAGTTGTAGTGGTTGCAGCGTTGTAGTGTGTTGCGCGTTTTCCTTCATAGTGCGTTGCGTTGGTGTAGTCCGAGCATTTCCGTGCCGTTTAAACGGCGTAATCGCGTAATCTAAAGTAGTGCGAAAACGAGCTCTGAAAGCTTCTCAGAACGCATTCGCTCGTTGCTCTGTGCACTACGAATTTGATGTTCCAAGGGTTCCAAGTTCCAACGAGTTAGGCTTAGTCTTACCGACATGTCCAGACAAGTTTAGCCTGGTTATGTCATAGTTTAGACAAGTGTCACTCGTCAATTTACTCGTGCACGAGTTCGGTGCGGACAGTAGAGCGTGCTTTCAGTTCCATTGGGGACCAGAATGAGCAAGAGCTGCCTGGCAGTAGCGGCGGAGGCCGCGGAACGAGTCAACGCCATGCTCGTTGCCAAAGGCAAGCTGAAGGTGAGGCGGCATGTTTCGATACGCCAGTGGCGTCTGCACCCAGTAAATAGTAACTTAACGGTTACCCGACCGGACGGCAGTGCCGACTTTGCCGCACCTTGTCGCGGACTGCAGCGAAAGTTACAAGCGGGGACGTGTAGTTACGTTCGCCGGTCCCACATCGCGAGCGTTGGTGGTGCCGAGGTTCGGACGAAAGAGCTTGCGCTTGTAGACTCCGCAGTAGTCCACGCCCGAAACCGACAGATTGTAGGTTGTGTTTACGTTTATGATGACGCAGCGCGGTCGTGTACACCCGAGCTTATTAACGGGACATGCGTAGTATTCCAGCTGATGCATCCGCTTTGGAGAGAGCGACGTTGCCTACAAATTGTACAGGGGGATTGAAGCGAGGTCCTGGAGACATCGCATCTTTACGGGTGCTAATAACTAGTACACGAAGAAAAGTCACCTAGCTTATTATATATACATTTAGGGAGATAACATAAATGGACGGGCAGGTGTGAGAGTTCATGGGAGTTGTCTGTCCGTCACTGCTCTCAATCTAAATTCGTGTACAGTTTGACCAACCTGCTTTTCCCGATTATGAGGTAACTTGTTTAGTGCCTCTTTACGAGAAACGGATAGAGGCACTGAGTGAGGGACGGCAGTGTGCCGAGCTAGGACTGAACTGATTAGTGGGTAGACATAAAGCTAGCTGCCTCTGTCTCTACTTGCTGTTCGAACGCCAGTTTTTGAACACATTGAAACAGCGAATAGAGAGAGGTAATTGGCTTTGCGTCTCCCTGAGAATCCCTGCACACTTTCGTCTCCTCTACCCAGTATTTTGTATTCTGTTTGCAGGTCGAGAATAGGACGCTTCTCCCACAAAGCCCTCCACCCTTCCCACTGGAGAGGAGGAGAGTCCCTTGTCGGGCCTCCCAGCATTCCTGCCGCTAAAGTGGAAAGAGTGGAGGGTTTTGTGAAAGGAGCTGCACCCGGTTTATTTAACTGGCTATAGCCGAGACGTGCCCGCTTGCAGATCAACGGTTGCACGGGCCGCAGTTCGGGGGACCTGTTCACTACGGAGGTGGAGATAAACGACGCCCCGCTGGCTGCACGTGAACATCCTCACCAAGGGTGTCTTCCAGGACGAGGTAGGACACCCGAAAGCCCGTGGGTTGCAGGCTTGTGCTCAGACTCGCCGTCTGTGCGTCGTATCTTGCAGATCTGCCGGACAACGAACGCCGTCATGTCGACGAGAGGCCGCTACATGAATGCGGTAGACAAGGCCGGCGCTGGGTCGGGGTAAGGGGCTGTTTCGTCCGCCTGCCCACTTGCTGCTTGCCTTTAGTCCCGGGTGTCGGCAATACAAGCCCAAAATTGTCTCGTGTAATGTGCCACTTTGTTTTACCCAGCTTTGATGTGGAGCTCTCGAGCGAGGGAGAAAACGGTGCCGGCAAGAGGGTGGGGTGCATGTCTGCTTTTTAGAGGGATTTGGACTTTTGGGTTTGAGCATAACTGACGACGTCACGACTTGTCACACTTCGTTATACCGTCTGGGCAGCGAAGTTTGGTTCGACAACAAGCGCCACCTTGTGTGGTATTTTCGCGAGCCTGGAACGGGCCCGAGCCGCAATCGTTGGACCCAATCTCGAGCTGGGACGTCGGTGTGCTATGTCGAACTGCGACGCATTGCTTGTTCCCGATCATTCGGTGGCATGACCTTCGTTATGTTGCCCTTTTTCGCCACTGGCTTCGCCGGCTAACGGCTGACCGAGGCGCCTCCTGTTCAATGCCCTAAGGCTGTAGTCTGTTGAGATGGTTGCCATGAGATCAGTTTACGACAGTTCTATTCAAGATGGTTGCCGTAGCAACCGTCCCATGGCGAACCGTTGTAAGATGTTGGGATGCGGTTGGCAACGCTTGGACACGAACGTCCGAACCAGCCTTTAGCTAGTGTCTCGTGAATTTGCTCAAAACGACAAGAGTCAAAGGCTCAGAAATTTTGCTTGCCTAACTTGGAAGCTTGCTTTGTGAAATAGGCATAAAATAGGCCTCATTATTGCGGGTGTAGGGTGTGGTTGGCTAGTCTCCGCTAATATTGTAGCCACATTTCGTAAATATATATTTTTTTATATTTAGGGACCGGGCTTTGTACCTGCACATCCAGGCGTCTACTGTGGATGCTATTGAACGTGAGTATTTGTTTAAATAGGATGCATTTGAAGCTGCAGTATTGTCAGTTTTAGCAGTCTGTACCTGTAGGACTGATAGCAGTGCATAATCTAGATTATACAACACTATTCACAAGTGTCCATCCTTGTGCCTTGTTCCTATCCATTAAATTTGTAGGTTTTGTGTTTTTTTGAATTTTGCACTTGTAAAGTAAACTGGAGCGGTTCTGTATTTGGGAGGAAAACACTTAAATCGTCTTCATTTGGCCGACAAGATCATGAATATTGAGATTATTTTTCAATTTGGTGCACGGAGGCTGCAGGAAATTATTTTGAAAGCATCGCTGGAGTGTGATGTCATATTAAGAGTTTTCGGAATATCCACTCGCGCGCATCTTCAGCATCTATCAAAGCTATGCACTCACACTCTTGGTACATTCAAAGAGGTCAGAAAAAGACGTTGCGGCTGGTGTCAGTGCGAGGGAATATACCTGGCAAGCTTGCAATTGCATGCGCTGCACACACGAGCGACATGCGCTTGGCGGCCGAAAGGTCCTAGCATTACGCAAGGACTGGTCGGAGGTTTTTCTGTTTTTTGGTATTTTGTTAATTTTCCGGGAAAATGAAATTGATATTCAGATTCACGGTAGAAAAAGAATCAAAGAACTCACCTCTAACTCTGTTTGAAAAATATTTGAGGCAACCATGCTCAGTGCGAAGTTTCTGTTTTGCATTCAATAAAAATCGTTTGTATCAACTACATATCTCCTTTTCACTATGTAGAGTGTACTACTTGTTAGTTTGGTAGCAAAGTTGCAATGCGTTTGTCAATTTGTGGTCAGGTGCAGATTTCTTTATAAAAGCGGAAACCCATGACACCTTTCTTGTGCATAGAAAAAATCTGGGTGAACGAACTGGAAACATAGCACCCTCCTTCCGCTAACTGTGCGCGCCGACTTTCCGAGCGATGGGGTTGTAGTTTATTCAGTGGGGAAAAACAAAAGGTTTGCTGGAAGAAATCCTAGCCTCATCGCCTGTGTAGGCCGGGTCGTTGCATCGTGCCCCGACACGGGTTCACGGACAGCATCCCTTTAACCCGGTGAAGCAGTTCCCTCTGAGCTCGAGGCGATTGCAGGGAACCCGCGTATTGCGGGTTAGCGGAGATTGTGCCCATGGACGAGCACCTACCTCTCCGGGCACGTCCCGAAAATTTGCTCGATCTTGCTGCATCCAGCGTCGCTCAATCTGCCGTCCCCGGAAGTAACTCGTGGGAGCACCTCGGTTCTACTCCGTCGAGATATGAAACACGGCCCCTCCTTTTTTCTGTCGGATGCTGCGCAGGAGCCATGGCCCGGATCAACATGGTGATCCGGGAACACCGAAGGACGACCCCAACTTTGCGGCGTCGGAGCCCACGACCACGCCGAGCTGGTTCAGGTGCAGCTGGCCGAGACCAACGCCATGGCCGCTGCCGCCCTCTCCTTCTCACTGCCCAGGCGGCGGCCACCGGGGTGAGCCACCGCACGCCTCTTTTTCCGAACGCCGTCCTTCGTTTGTGTCGCCTTCCCGGAATGCATCTCGGACCGGTGTGTTTGGCGTGGGCGCGTCACTACGCCCGACGACTTTGCCGCGACGTGTTGCGGCCGTCGTTGTGACTACTGCGGATTGATGTGGGACTGCTCATTTTTAGGATGCTGCAAGCACTCTAGTCGCAGTGATGTGATGGCTGCGTCAATTGCGCCAGACTGCGCCAAGGGGCTAATCCTGCTACATCCTCCTACATTTTGCCAAAATAAGAATAATCTGTGCCAAGCCTGTGCCAAAAAAACAATTTCGATCGCCTTTCAAAATGGAAACTAATCTAAGTACTGTAATTGAGCATGCGTGTGTTATGTGGCGCAAGCAGCCGCCCAACACAAAGTACCCTGCATCAATTATACATCCGGTCTTACATGGTTTTCCTGCCGTCTCGCGTTTCGCGCTCTCTGTCGTCTTGTAAATCTCGCCTCGTCTTTTTTTTTTATATATTTTTAATGATAGATGCGGGTGTGTGCAGAGGCTCAGACACCAGCTTGCCGGGTACCAGCCATGCCGTCATGCTGTGAAATGAAGCCACGTTATTGCGCGGCGGGTGTTATTTCTGAGCTGAAGCACTCGCTACTGAAAGCAGCGGCTGTGGAAAAACTATATTTGGTCCCTGCCTTCCAGTCACCGTGTCGGCGCAACGTTGGGTGTTGCTGTCCGTACGTCGCTGCAGATATGGCACTTTCTAAAACAGAACTCAGTACCGTTACGCTACAAAAATCCTCTTTAACTCAAGAGACTTCTGTGTCGAAGTGTTGATTACTTAGGCTTCTCTCGGTGGGCACTCTTTCGAGAGGTACCCCGGTACATGAAAAATCCTCCGCGAAAGAATTTCGGTGAAGAGAAGTGAGCTAAAGCAAAGAAGGCAATGTTTGCACGCTAAGCCGGGCAGCGCGCTTGTTTGTTTCGAGTTCAGTCGTTGCACAAAGTGCCCCAAGAACTTTTGACCCTGGCTCACAATGTCTTACATCAATGCGCTCAGATTCTTTTTTTTTTTTTAGCTTTTATTTTGTTTGTTGGTTTGTCAAGCACGTGCTGCTGGAGTGTTTTTTGTCGTATGCTCGACAGTTACATTTTGCATACAACTTTGGGAATCAGTCGGCGGCGAAGCAGAGTGGCATGGTTTCGGTTTCGATCAAACAGCGGTCACATCCACTTGCGCGACGAAGTACGTTCAACTGCAAAGCCTGCCGAAGTTGCCACCACGTGCATGCGAACATGATCGCACGACAGAGGCACCAGCCGGGACGCTTTGCAATCCATTGTTTTACGTTTGCTTACTTTTGGCGAAAATCTGGAATGTTGGGAACCAGTAAAACGGTGGCAAGTGGTTTTTCAGAATTGCTTGGCAATGCCTACTGCACCGTACACTTCTGGGATGTCTCAGGAGTAAAAACATGAGCAGCGAGTTCCGTCGCAACACGTCGCATCAGAACACGACATAACACAGTGTCCTTCGTCTGTACAGCACCTAAAACGAATATGTTTATTTTTTCTAAGAATATCTGCTCCAGCAGTCACTTTTGCTGCCCCGAAACACTGTCTTCGCTGCTCCAAAATTCACTTTTGCTGCTCCAAAACACTGTCTTGGTTTCTCTAAAGGCCACATTTGCTGCTCCAAAACACTGTTCTGGCTGCTCCGAAGGTGCTCCAAAATGTTTTAGGCGAATCGCATCACTGCAGTCGGAGAAATGTCCCAGGCCCCGTAGTGCCAGTGTTGCTAGATCGAAGTCGGTTGTCGAGCTTCCTGGAACGCCTGGTGCCTTTTCGTGGCGCTGTTTGCTCGGATGGCTGCTTGCTACGCTAAAAGCCCAGCCCATATGGACAAGCGATGGAACTGACAGAGTGTTAGATGCGCACTGCCTCCGATGGAAAGTGATTCCGTTGAGGTTTTTATAGCAAACTTAAAGTTTTGCAAAAAATCGGCTCTGACGGTGGCACCAAGATCGCTGTCAACTGATAGTTACGATGATACCTTCATAACTATCAGTTGTCAGCTGATAGGTATGAAGTGAGCCTGGCAATGACAGAAGACGATAACGATCAGACACTGGCGGGGAGAAAGAAGAAAGAAGTAGGATAGAATAAACGGGTCCGATTGGCTTCCCCAGTGTAGCGATAATTTGTAGACCACTACAAATTTGGCGCAGCCCACAGGATCAGACAAAATGTGGGTAACCTTCAACATAGCTAGATCCAAGTTCTACTAAAGACATTGGATTTTCGAGTTACAATGTTCAAGATGATGCCATGACAGATCTTCTTGACATATCAGTACACCACAGTTGGTTGAGCTAGTCACAGAGGGCAAAGAAGTCAACCACGGAACTTCTCAGCTCCAGATCCGTCAAGGTAAACCTGCCACTGTCAGTTTTCAAAGAAATGGTACTACAGCCATGTCTGAGATTATCGGAAGAGACTTCTGTATCTACCTCGAGCACGGCAATGATGCTATAAGCCCTGCAGCTACAGCAACAGCAGATAACTCAGCAAAATGAGCTGATGCAGGCCATCGTAATCTCCATGAAAGAAAATGAGAAACCTAGATTTGAAACAGTGAAGCCAGACATGTTTGACGGATATTCATAGAGTCCGGAGGGATGAATTGATTTCTGTGAGTATGCTTCAGAGAACTTCTGGAACTCAGAGCAGGATTGCATCAAGAACGCGCGCCTTTTTTGACTGGCGTCGCAAAGAAGTGGTTTGAACTTCGCCTAGTGGACCACCCGGAAGCAAGCTGGAATGATTGGAAGGCAAGCTTTTCGCCAGTTTCAAGAGGAATCCCGTAGATAGATGGGATCAAGCCAGTGGCGGATCCAAGGGGGGGCGACAGGGGCGGCCGCCCCCCAAACGAAGTCGACCCTGCCCCTCCCCCTTCTCGGAGGGCAATTTGATATGGGTGGACCCGCCGGTGCACAAGAAAGAATGGGAAAATAGTATCCTTATAAATTTTCCGCCCCCCCCAAAACGGAGTTTTGGATCCGCCCCATGGATCAAGCTATCTTCTACAAGTACAAGACAGGTCTGATCTTTGAATATTTTTTGAGAAGAGAAAGCTCCTTCAACTTGTTAAACCCCACCTGCGAAGAGTGGGCAATAATATCATTGATACTTCATGGATTTCCACATGAAATCCAAAAACAAGTACAAGCTCGAAATCTCAAGTCCTTCGAAGACTTGCTGCAGAGTTGCAAGACATCAACATTTCCAGTAACCCCATCGACAGAAGTTATCCACCTTGAGCTGTCGTGCCCATGACACCAAACTCTAGCCATGCCATAGATAGAAATCTTCAACATAACGCTGTAACGCAGCATACAACACCAAATGATGTGCGTTAGCAAAGGCGTCCGTGGGAACAGTCAAGTTACAACTCTAACCAGAACCAGGCGGTCCGCTTCACGGATGCCGAGGAGCAGCCGGGAGGTTCAGGACAAGAAACAAAAACGAATAAAGGAGGGTGGTCAGTCTCACCCGAAGATGCCAAATGAGACTGTGTACTCATCTTCGAGCCTCTTACATATCACCGTTGATATTGATGGTCGTAAGACGCGTGCCCTTCTTGATAGCGGCGCCTCAATATCGATCATCAACAAGACGAAAACAGATGTATTGAAGACCTACTTAGGAAAAACAATTCAAGTTCAAAGCTGTAATGGCAAGAAAAACCTTTATGAGGAATGGACAACTGTCACCGTTAACTTCGAGGGTCGAAGTATTGAAGTTGTTGCTCTGGTGATTGGTGGAGTGGATTATGGCTTCCTACTCTCACGGCCAGACATGAAACGGCTAAAAATAAACATCTACTGGGATGATAAAGTCACAGTCGAAAAGACGGCTGACCGCAGATGTTTGGCCTGCAATCCCCTAGGTACTCCGCCGCCAAAGCTTATTGCTGCAGCTGAAGACATTCCTAAGTTATACCCTGAATTCGGCATTGGTAGCTACCCTCCAGCTACCCCCAAATTCACGGTGCTCTTCAACATCAGTGGCAAGACAGTGGTGCGTAAAAAGCCCTATAACATGACCAGAGAGGAGGTGTGGCTCAAGCAGGAGCTGCAAAACGTGCTAGATGCAGACATCATCAGGCCTTCGGTGTCTCCGTTTGCGTCACCTATCACCATTGCACCCAAGGAGGACGGAACCTTCAGGCTATGCACGGACTACCGTGCTTTGAACAAGCAGACTGATCTGATCCCTTTCCCACTGCCACGAATTGAGGCCATCATAGATGAAACAGGAGTTTGCCGATACTTTTCGTGGATCGACCTGTGCAAGGGATTTTGGCAGGTGCCCTTACAAGAAGAAACCAGGATGTATACAGCGTTCACAACACTCTTTGACCTGTACGAGTATAACTGCTTCCGTTTGGCTGGAAGAATTCCCCTGTGTGGTTTCAGAAGATGGTGAACCATGTCTTGAATTCGTACCTGGGGAATTTTTGCAACGTGTACATCGACGACATCATTGTCCACTCCAAAATAAAGGAGCAACACCGGCACCACTTATCAGCAAGTGTTGTCAGCACTTAGCTTTGCAAAACTGATATTCCTACAGTTTTACAAGAGTATCATGACAGCCCAGAATCCGGTGGACACGATGGCTTTTGGCGAACCTACAAAAAGCTCACCAAGAGTTTCACCTGGCCAAACATGAAGCGGGACACAAGCAAATTCATTCAGTCTTGTCACGAATGTCAACTTCACAAGGCAAAGTTCAAGCAAGCTACAGACGTAATGACAGCTCCGGGGTATTCAAGGAACCATTTGGGGTTGTCCACTTGGACTTCGCACAGTTAAAAAAGAAGAGCGAGCGACATTCGTGGAGGTTGCACATTTGTTGTTCATGAGGTCCGTGGTTTAAGTCTTTAACGTAAAACATTCTCTAGCCAGGCGTTCGGCATTTCGTGAAGCCGAAAAGTGAAGCCTGGATAAAAGCGTGGCCGCGTGGCTCGACACCGATTGGTCAAGGTCATGTTACCAGGGGTGGAGTGAGGAGGAGAGAGGTAGGCAAGGTGGGAGAGAGTGGGTTAGAAGGTTCTGGAAGATCACCTGGTTTATCATTTCAAGCGTACACATGCCACGCATTAAATTATCCGATGAAGATCGCCGTGAACGTAGGCGATCTGCGCTGAACAGGCTAGACGCGCTGTTAAATAATGACATAAATGTTTGTGAGGCTAGAACGCTTTGCATGTGCAATCCAATTGCCTAGCAATTTGCCATACATCTTTTTGCTGGGATTTTTCTTTGTGTGTTTTTTTTAATTGGTATTTTGCTATCAAATATTATTCTTGACTGTGCTGTTCGTTACTCCAAACTGTATTCTATGTGTGGTCACCCGTGACTGTGTACGGTTGCAGCACCACTACATCCAGGACAAGATATTCGTCGGCCTGGAGCACGCGCTCGTCGGCTTCCCCGTGCGCGACAAGATTCTCGGTCCCGGGGTAAGTGCGGCCCCTTCTCCAGATTTGTCTTGGCAGACTCCTCCCCTGGCCCTCGCCAGTCTCAGTGGTGGGGCTGCTGCGCCATTTGCGCCAAACTGCGCCAGAACGAAAACCCTGCCACGTGCTGCTCCAAAGGTTGTATTTGTGCACAATCTGGTCTGCACCAAAAGGGAACTGTTCTCAAAAGGACACTGAAAGTGTCTGGCATGTGGCATTCTTGGCTAATGCCACGTGCCAGACACTTTCATCTAGTGCATCTATTTATGACACGACTACTCTTGTATTGCACCAACGAGTGGGGGAAACGGCTTCTTACTGCTTCATACTGGAGCTGTTTCTCGAGTTTTGCGTGGTTGTTTTGGGAAATGGCTTCCCTGGTTTTTTTTTAGTTGCTAGATAACCAGCTTGTGCCCGATGATTGTGTTCCCGAGGGCCAGGTCGTTTGGGGTGACGAGCACAGTGCTGCGTCCTGCTCATAGTGATGCTGTTTGTCCACTTTTCTTTTGTGTTTTTTTACTAACAAGGCAAACAGCTTGTGTCTCTAGCCAAGTTTCCTAGGGGCAGGGAGCGACTCTAGAGCAGGTATACTTGAGCAGGTGTACTTGCTGCAGGGCTCGTACCTGGACCATATCAAGGGCACCACGGGGGCCAACGTGACCCTGAGGGGCAAGGGGTCCGGCTGCCTGGAGCCCACCTCAGGCAGGGAGGCCTTCGAACCGCTCCACGTCCACATCACGTGAGCCATCTTGCCTCCGTACCGTTTCACGACGAAAAACAATGTAAAAATGGTCGAACAAACTGAGGGTACGTACGCGACAAGTGGGCGCTGTTTTTCGCTGTGTGTTCCTTTGTGCGTGTTCCTTCCCTTTGTCCAGTTGTTCGTGTGCTGCTTTTTGTGATGTTTAGCAGTTGTTAACTTGCCCAACTTACCACTGCTAGTACTACAGTATAAACTTGTGTAAGGGCCGCACTATTTTTCCCGATTTGAGGGCAAATTAAAAAACAAAAATATATCTGTATCCACATTTCGAAATGAATGTACATGAGCGCGCTCGGCTGCACTGGTCGGAAACGCCTTCACTCCGGAATCCGGACTCAATCGTCAGTCAGATTTAATTAGTTGACATACTGCGCAAGACCCATGTTTTTTTTTTGTTGTTGTATTTGATAGCGTGCGCAGCAACTTTCGACTTGAATCCCGTATGACTGTTGAAGTGGTACTTGCCCATAGCTCTCAGATTGCGCGAAAAGGCAGACAAACCACGACACCAGACAAATCACGACGCTTTGACACGAATCGAAGAACAAAAGGAAACCTCCCCAGAGCCTACAGTGCGAGCCGAGCCCGCTGAATCTCCATTCCATCACTTGCCACGGAACCTGACATATCCTTTATCTTTTCTCAATGCCTTGCCGCAACATAAACACATCCCGACAGTGCGGCCGACCACGATCGAGGTCGACAGCCATTATGCCATACGGTGATACGGATGAGTGGAGAGCAAATATCGGGGATGCGGACACGTGCCGCTACGTGCTCGGACGGTGGCTAGCACCACCTAGCCATATATATTCATAGAGACTGTGGCATTACAGTCGGCGCGCCTCAAAAACAAGCAAATGCGAATAATTTCTGTAATTTTTTTAAGCAATACTTCGTCCTAAATACGGGAGTGCGGCCCTTACACGCAATTATACGGTATACTTCCTATCATATCATGATTGGTTCACACATCTGCAACCACTTACAGAAGAAATCTTTTTACAGCGGAGCTGTTAAGAGCTAGGTTCCCCAGGATCGTGTCCGTGTATGTTAACCTACCTGGACAGCTACCGCCATCTATCAGCGACGGCGGCAAGCACACAACCAGTATGGTTTCTGCCGTCGCTCGTAGATGGCGGCAACCTTCCAGCTATAATAGAAGAATGGATAGTTAGGCGCGTTGGCGGGAATTCATTGTAGGAAACAGCGTGAAAAACAGAGGACGACGAAGAAGCACACAGTGTATCGAGTACAGCTCCGCTGGTCTTCCTTCTTCACAAGAGTGGAGAGGCTGAACAATTTTTTTTATGCTCAATAAATTTTTTAAAATTTTGTTTACGTGAATGGAAAGAAGTCATCATAAAATAAATTTTGAACAAAAATTTATAAAATCTTTTTAGAGCTATTTTACGGCGCAAAACGAATTTGTAGTAGGCAGGGTTGTAAAGTACCTAGGTACAAGTAACTGGAAATCGGTATCTAGGTACTTTTGTTGTACCTGAGGTACAAACCTAGGTACATTCATTTCTCGGTATCTGTATCTGTATCTTAGGTACATTTTCCAGTAACTTGTAACTAAGTGAAATTGCTTTTTACAGGTACTTTTCTATTCACTTCGTCAAAATGGTAGAAACTATAAATCTTGAAGTATTAACACACTTCCATGTGCCGTGATTAACGTTGAGTTGGGTACGACCTGGGAGGCACTGACTTGATCGAACGACGTTTTAGCGAACGAAGCCCCGCCCATGATGTTTCATCTAACGACACTTTAGCGAATGGCGGTGTTCATTTGAGCGAACGGTGTATTAGCGATGCCGTTCTGGCCACACCAATTTATCGAATCGCTTCGGATCTCGAAAATATCGACCTGCTTCCTTCATCTCAAACCAAAATCGACTTCATTGCGTGTTTGAAGCTCCTCTGACAGCTATACAAGGGAGGAGATAACTTGAAAGATGTGCGCAGTTTCTGTTGCCTGTATCTTGTCCTGGTGGTGGCTCTCTTCTGCCATAAATACAATATAAAATATAATTGAAAACAAATTATAATTACAATCGTAAAGCAATGTAACATCGCGTATATAATACAGTTTTCACTCAATAAATCGGACTCAAATTTTGCAATTATCAAAACTGAAAAAGATCAGAAAAAAAAAGCTTATTTTTCTTGCGACTAACAAAGAAAAAAAAAAAAAACAAGGAAGCTTGAAGCCTTTTGCTCGTCGTCGTGAAGGTTGGGGGATATGTACTCGACTCATGCGTTTCTTCATGCGGCTGACGTCTTCTGGGCCCGTCGACATCAGCACCGGCTCTGAGGGCAAGAACGTCAACAAGTGAATTTCGGCGGTTTCGGCGTGATATGGTAAACAGTGGAAGCTGTGGCCTCGGTGAACCAATTGGAGCGTGGGGATAAGGCACGCGAGGACTCAACTCCGATGTGGACATCGCATTGACACCAATAAAGCACATTTATCGAACTCGCTTTTGTGTGTATCCTTAGTATAAAAAGCTTTACTTCCAATATACTCTGACAAATTTGGGGAAAATAAATAAGGAAAGTATCTTTGAAGTAACTGTACCTGTACATAGGTACATTTTTAAGCGAGTACCTAGGTACGTACCTAGGTACCTTTTCGTATGAGTAGCTGTAACTGTATCTTAGGTACATTTTTTAAGTAACTTTTACAACCCTGGTAGTAGGTACTACGGCAGCGGAAAAGTGGTACTAGCAATCGCGTAACTGGTCGCGTGGTAGGCCTGTGCGCTGCTGCTGCTGCAGAGTTACAGCTGGAGCCGTTCCGTGCCACCACCTTTAGCTGCCACTGCATGCAGAGCGTGGCGTGCCGTCTGGCTGAATGCATTTGTCTTCTTTATACATAGGAAGTAATTTAAAATATTGTGTCAAATAAAAAAAAAACCTTCATCTATCCGGTAGGGTGGTTTCATTTGAAATCGAACACGCTTGTCAAAGTGGGTCTTTCGATTTTTTTTAAATATATGTAATTGCTTCATTTCTAAAAAAAGAAAAAAACCGCTTTTCAAAATTTTTTTAAAAAAATATTTTGCTTCACAAAAGATGATTGAGTGGAGCAGGGTGAAAATGAGTTTTTACTCCGTGATTTTTTTACCCAGTTCTGTACGCTGGTATGGGCATAAGTTTAGTTTATTTTCACGGAATTTTTTATATAAAATTTGAAATATTGTCGAAATGAAAGTAACCGATATTTTGAACCCACTTTATCGAAAAAGGCCATTTTTTATTTCTTTCAATTTTTTTATTATTGCTGCCGATCATATGAACTTTCAATTGGCTTGATGGGATTTCCCCTTTTTTGTTGTATCTTCTCTAGAAGTGATCGAAATCGCTCCCACTTTCTCACAACGGCCAAACGCAGTTTCCGAGGATCGGCTTCGCTGCAAAGACTATACTGCTTATTACTAGTGTGTTAAAATGCAGCGGGTAAATTCATTTTGATCGAGAACACTCGTGCTTGGCTACATATTGTATTTTCTTAATTTTAATGATGGCGACTGAAATTCCTTAGTCCGATCGTTAGCGGTGCAGCGGATGTTCCATTACCTTTATTTATTCCCAAACCAAAGCAATGTGTGCCTAGCTCGTCAATAAAATCGTCAAATCGCTTTTCCATATCCCCGAAGGCTGTACAATCTTTGCATTAAGCTCTGTGCGACAAAGTGGAGCAACTAAAAGTCTACAGAGACATTAAGTGACTGCTTTCGCTGCCTTCTGTGCATGTGGGAATGCGTTGCTTCTTGGCATCAGAGATATCGATCAGTCTTGAACAAAACCCAACACTTTTATTTTTAACTGCACACAGTAGTTCAAACAGAAGGGCCACCGTCTCAGGTTCACGGCTGCTCGCTTTGGCTCCAGTTTTCGTTCTGTTCGTCTCGACTTACCACGCTGTTGAACCTCTCGGCTGCATCGGACCGCTGCGCTGCGGTACAAAGTTCAGCTCGCCCCCGCGCTCGATGGTCTCCGCAGAGGCAAGCCGATGCCGTTGTCAAAAAGTTCCAATATTGCGTTGCTCGTGAACTGGACTATTTAAAGCACAACAACATATGGTTTTACAAGTGCATCCTAAATATATTAGCGTTAATTAATAAAAGTGTCTATTTATCGCCAATTGGTGTTTGTGTTCTGTAAAAAAATGTCTTCAGCTTCATGTAAACTCTGTCCGTTTTCCTCACTTTTTTTCTGCAAACTGCTTTTCCTTCTAAAAGAGGGGCATGTGATATTACATATTTTTGATATACACGCTGACAATAAAGAACAGGTAATTACATGGTCATTTAAACGCACGCGACAAGACACATCATGGATTGGCGCCCGTGCCGGATGCTTCCTAGATTGTAACGGAGATGGGCCTATAGCGCGAAGGGCCGGGCGTGCTGTACGTGCCTTACAAGCTGTGTATAGCACAAACAGATATATGACCCCGGTCTGGCTACATGAAGAGCTCGTTCCGCTTTCTCCGCCCTTTGTGCCCTGGCTTTAGACATCCGATAATGGAACATCCGCTGCACCGCTAACTATTAGACTAAGGAATGTCAGTTGCCATCATTAAAATTAAGAAAATACTATATGAAGCCAAGCACGAGTGTTCTCAATCAAAATGAATTTACCCGCTGCATTTGAACACACAAATAATTAGTATAGTCTTTGCAGCGAAGCCGACCTGCAGAAACTGCGTTTGGCCGTTCTGAGAAAGTGGGAGTGAATTCGATCATTTCTAGAGAAGATACAACAAAAAAGGGGAAATCCCATCAAGCCAATTAAAAGTTCATATGATCGGCAGCAATAATAAAAAAATTAAAAGAAATAAAAAATGGCCTTTTTCGATAAAGTGGGTTCAAAATATCAGTTAATTTCATTTTCGACGATATTTCAAATTTTATATAAAAAATTCTGTGAAAATAAAATAAACTAAACTTATGCCCGATCAATATTCCATGTATAGGGCTACAGCCGCGCATAGTATTTGGTAAGCGACAAATAAAATAACTCACGAGTTGCAAGGCTCTGAAGTTGTTCGCCACATTGTCACGTGGGAGCGATTTTGATCACTTCTAGAGAAGATACAACAAAAAAAGGGGAAATCGCATCAAGCCGATTGAAAGTTCATATGATCGGCAGCAATAATAAAAATTTGAACGAAATAAAAAATGGCCTTTTTTTGATAAAGTGTGTTCAAAATATCGGTAAATTTCATTTTCGTCGATATTTCAAATTTTATACAAAAAATTCAGTGAAAATATAATAAACTAAACTTATGCCCGTCGATAGCCCATGTATAGGGCTACACCGCATAATATTTGGTAAGCGAAAAATATAATAACTCATGAGTTACAAGGCTCTGAAGATGTCACCGGACTGTCAAAGAGACTATGTTTGGCAATTTTTACGTCAATAAACAAAAATACAAAGGTATTTTTCTTTAGACTAGAAAATAGTCGGAAGTAACATACAAGAGCACAAAAAATTACTGTAAGTTTTGTATGCTTCCCGTATTTATACCAGCGTACAGAACTGGGTAGAGAAATCACGGAGTAAAAAACAGATTTTCACCCTGCTCCACTCAATAACTTTTTGTGAAGCAAAATATTAAAAAAAAAAAATTTGAAAAGCTGTTTTGTTTTTTTTAGAAATGGGGCAATTACATATATATATTTTTTAAAAATCGAAAGACCCACCTTGACAAGTGTGTTCGATTATAAATGAAACCACTTGGCGACTTTCCTCCATGCAGCCGCCGGAAGGGAACACTCAAGCGCACAAATCTATCATGTGGTGCTTGCGCACTTTTGGGAGTTTCCTATGGGTTCTAAAAGTTACTTATTAATCATTTTTTTTTGGTTCACTTAAAATGAATAAGTAACTTTTAGAGCCCGTAGGAAGCTCTCTGAAGAGCACAAGCACCACGTGACTCTAGTAGCCACTTTCTTGCGAGCTCCCACGGGCACCAACTACAAATTAGTTTCACGTCAATATAGATCCTAAAAATTCTTTTTTTTTCTTTGTAAGTGTAAAATAATGGCATTCCTTTTCCAAGCTGTTTAAAAAATCTTTTTCCTTTTGTATATGGTTTTTAAAACCATCTTGGTCTTTTGCGATCAGAAAACACTCTGGCGTCATCTGTCAAGTAGCTGTGGAACACTTGTTTTTATCATACATTTTATTTTGTGCACAATTCTTTCTATATTGACTCGAAGAACACTTTTGACACTGCTTGTAACATCTGTCGTGACCTCCAGGCACCCAAACTTGGAGGGACTGCAGGCGGCCAAGTCTCTGGCGATTAGTCTCATTCAGACGGTAAGTGTGGGCACTGCCACCCGCGGTTTGCACATCTTTTGAAATGCCCCCTTGTCTCCGCTATCGGTGTTCCCCTGTGTGGATTAGAGTTCACGACGGCTTTGGAATTCTAAGGTTTATTGCAGTTGCTCGCTGTCCGATTTTTCACCTCCATCGCCGAGCGGCCAATCCGTTCGGCTTCGCCTCGCAAGTGGCGTCGTTAACCTCTGGACATTCCGGCATTTTGTTCTGTGGGAGATGGAGCCAACATGTCCACGTTAGGTAGCACGGGAGTCTCCGTTGAGGCTCTGACCAAAACGATCAAAGAGTGTCCATTTCTTTGTAACAAGTGGCACCCACTTGTTACAAAGAAAAGTGGTGCTACTTTCGGATCAACAGGTGCGGTCCGACGTGAGCTCAAGCCAATGCACGTTGATTTAGCGAGTGTGCTTTTGTTTTTCGGGTTTGAAGGACGCAGGGCACTGCTGCAAGTGACAAATGCGTAGCTGCATGTCGTCGGAAAGAGAAGAGTGACGAAATGGGAATCTCCGCAGTGGCGGGGAAGGTGGAATAGACTCGGGCTTTCGAGACGCGACTCTGCGGCCGTGGCTCGCGAATCGTCCGCTCGGGTGTGAACACCGGAGGTCGCTAGTCGCACGTGACTAGCCGGTTGCATGACTGCTCCGAGTCTCGAGTGTGAATGTGTCTTAACAAGCATTTTCTTTATAACGTAGTGGTCGAATAAGTAAGCATTCTTTAGTAGCCCTGCTCAACTTTTTCTCTCGCTTCCTTTCTCTTTGTGCGCCGTGAAATTTTGTCTGCTCTGACCCGCGTAGCGGATGCACAGTTGTGGTTAGGGCTTTCTATTTTGTGACGATTTTGTTTTATTTTGTCGCTTTAGGCTCATGCCGACCTGGCAGAGTGGCAGCAACAGCAGTTGGCAAGCTTGACCCTTCACTCTGCCATGGCACTACCGACCACCGCCCAGCGTGAGCTAGTTTTCCATACCCTGCCGGTCTTTGCGTCTGCACGACTCCCTTTTTGCGTCTTCACCTTGCCTATGGTCTGTTGCAGGTTAAAGACCGACCTGCAAAATACTTTTCAACCAGGGTGAAAATCCTTTTTGCCACCCTCCCCATTTCCGCTTCCCACTGCTCTTTTGAAGGTGGTGAGCGGGGATACCTTCTTTTGTTACTGCATCTTGGGGCCGGATAAGTTGGGAGCTTATCCCAACTCGTCCAGCCCCAAGATGCAGCAATAAAGGAGGGGAAATAGGAAGTTTGGCGAGGAGGAGTTTCACCCTGTTCGGAAAATATTTTGCAGGTCGGCCTTTAGGACTAGCGGGACAATCTCTCCTACAAACCCTTCCACTCTCTCCACTTTAGCAGCCTGGTCGCGGGAGAGAAGGGAGTGGAGGAAAAGAAAATACATTGTAATCCAGCGAGGCTTTTGTTATACAACTGTTTATTGTAATACGGCAGGCTGAAGAGGCACAGCCTGTTTCTAGGTTGCCAGCTCGTAGAAGAGCAAACACGCTCGAGCTCGATTCGTCGGCTCTCTGTCAACTACTGCGACGGTTGTCGTTTACAGTCGCTGCAACCACCGATCGCGGCGGGCAGGGAGCTTTGTGAGAGGTGTTTGTTCAGCTTTTCCTAACCTGCAACAGTCTCTAGGAACACTTCGTTTCAAGGTCTCCCCGCCTCGCACGCTTTGCCGACGGTTCTTGCAAAAGGTTCTCCCGCTCTGCCCGATGATTACAAACTGCCTTCGCTAGCGGGGTCCTCGAAGCTCGGCGCAGGGTCGTGCTGGCACCCCCTCCGAACCGGGGGGGCAGGGGGCGGGGCGTAAGGGGGATGACGGGGGAGGTGTTGGCACCCCTGGCTGCCTTGCCGGGAAGGAGAGTGCCGCTGTGCGCGAAGATTATGAGATCTGAGGGCTGTGAGCGTGGGTGGACATCCGTGGCTAGGCGGCGTAGGAGCTCTCTGCCTCACTGATGTAACGTCCACGTTTAGTTTGTCGACGTGATCGCGTGTGGCACGTCATTATGTGGACTGCGTTGTGCCGAAACACATTCTTGTCGTACCGATGCTTTACCGCGTCGGTATGTCGTTCCACAATTCGTTTGTAAATGCCTGTTCACGAATGCTCCGCAGTGCTAACTGAGCACTATTGATGGGGCAATGACCGTAATATATCGGTGCTTTGATTCGTGTACTCCTCTTTTTTTTGCTTAGATATGCGACATAGTGCGAATTCAGCACTGAGTCTGGCCTGACAGTAGCTCTGAGACTACTTTAGCACCGACCTTAAAAAACATATGCAAAGGAAACAATTTTTGTTTAACAGCCTGGTTTGAAAAAGAATGTCACATAATAAATTTAAAACTAATTTTTCTTCTTTAGCTATATTTACGGCGCAATACGAATTTGTCATTGGTGCCCGCGGGAGCCTGCAGAAAGGTGGAAACTAGCAGTCACGTAACAGGCCGGTAATCATGTGGTGCTTGCGCTCTTTCGGGAGCTTTCTATGGGCTCTAAAAGTTAGTTATTAATCTTTTTTTTTTTGTTAGGCTTATTTTTTAACAAAATATTTTGATGTTTGAGAAACAAGTATAAGAAAATCGTCACTTCCATTTTGACTCGCACGATAACAAACAAACGTTTAGTTATTTTCTGTTTGTGTGAGGTGGTACGGTGTCACATGGTTTAGTTTCTGATATTTTGGTTCCCCCAAAGCGATGCCGTTGCTCGAGAGGCCTGCTGTCCTCGTGATCAACGAGCAGCCGCGTCGCTTTGGCGGAACCGACATGTTAGAAACGAATACATATGACACCGTACGCCTTCGAACAGAAAATAGCGAGGCTTTTTGTCTATTGTACAGGTCAAAACGGAAGTGATGATTTTCTTATACCTGTTCTTTCTCAAACATGAAAATACTTTGTTAAAAAAGAAGTGCAAAAAAAAAGAAGATTAATAAATAACTTTAAGAGCCCATAGGAAGCTCTCGAAAGAGCGCAAGCACCAAGTGACTAGTGGCCAGTCACGTGACTGCTAGTTGCCACTTTGCGCGGGCTCCTGCCAGCACCAACTACAATTTTAGTGAAAAACCCGAGACTGAGGTATTGACAGACGACGACAAAGAAGGGAAGGAGGACGTCTTAAAAATTTGTTTGAGACATTCTCCTTCTCTTCCTCGTCGTCGTCTGTCAATACCTCAGTCTCGGGTTTTTCACTAAAATGTTTGATGTACACCAGCTCACTTGCGCCCTTACGTTCTGCTCCACCATCAACAAATTCGTTTTGCGCCTTAAATATAGCTCTAAAAAATTTGTTTTCGTTGTAAATCTATTTGATGACTTCTTTTTTCCATCTAGGCTGTTCAAAAATTTTTTTCTTTGCATACATTTTTTAGTGCAGCGAGTGTAGAAATTTTAAGCTTCCTGCGTTGTCGCAAACCGATCGCCACGCCATTGGCAGCGTCTTGTACCGAGCGTAATGTCTACTCATCCCGCCGACCTAATTTCTTTTACTTCCGCCATCTTGGTGGGCAGAGTTGGCGCCGTCGGTGATAGCGGGCCTCGGCCAGGTGTTCCAGCCAGTTGCCGCGGCCACCGAGATGCAAGCTCAGGGTACGTGTCGGCTCGGCTTCCGTTTCTGCCGCGTGATCGTCTGTGACGCTGACGCCCATCTTCCACTGCAGGGATCCTGGTCAGCCCCGGGGTGGTGGGCGGTCAGTCTGCGTCGATCATGCTGCCAATGTCGCTTGCATCGACCGTGCCAACCAGTAAGCAAGAACTTGCCTTTTCCGCGTGGCGCTGCTTTCTTGTGCTCCGGTAGTTGGTCGTTTCGTGTACGTTGCGAAGCCCTCTAGTTGGTGCTGTATTGCTTATGCCGGCCCACGTTGGCAGAAAGCTAAGGCTTTGCGTCGGACGATTGGTCCCTGCCTTCCATGGGTAATTTATTGGTTCGCCGACCAACAGTTGGTGGAAGGGGTGTTCAACAATGGTTGATGACAGGCGCGAGGTCGGTTTGGAGTTCGCTTAACGTCGGCGTAACGCTGTCTCCTTTCTCATACTCATACTTACCGTATACCATATTTGTTCGAATCTAGGCCGATAGTTTTTTTTAAATACCAATACATAAAACTCTAGGGTCGGCTTAGATTCGAGTATTTTGAAACGCGCCAATTTTCAAGTAAAATTGAAGAAAGTGGCGCGCAGCTAGCGCCACCTAGAAAAGAAAGTATCGTAGCCATTACTAGCCGAGCAAGTAGCCACTTAAGTACACGGACGGTGCCGCCATTTTGACCTGCGTTGATAGTGGCCTGCGTGCGGCGTGGCGTTTTCTTTTTATCAACAGCGCAGTGGCACTAAACAGGCGGTGCCATTATAGTTCCGCTTTTAAAAGAAAAGTTGTTTTAGCCGCGGAGTTGTCGTCGAACGTTGAAGCCGGGCGGGACTTTAGCGTGGATGAAAGAAATGTCCGTCGTTGGAGGAGGCAACGGGAGAATACATTTGCGTGCGCCGCAACGAGGATGGTATTCACCGAACCACGAAAAGGCCGTCACCACGAAATTGAGATGGCATTGGCCGACTTCGTTCGGACACAGCGAGCAGCTGCGCTTCCAGTAACAACGGAAGTGCTCCAGGTGAAAGCGAGGGAGCTTTCGCCTCTCAAAAAGTGCAAGAATATCAAATGCGCTTGATGGTACTGAGGATAGCGATTTGTTTGAAGATGAAAGTGATAAACAAGTCAACGACGAGGCTAGCAGCGATGATGACTCAGAATGAGCACGGCATCTTCACTTTCAATAAATATCTTTTTTTTGTGAACACTGTCCTCGCCTTTTCGTTAAACCTACATTCAAAGTAATTTTTTTTCCTGGCTTCGGACTTTTTGGGGTCGGCTTAGAATCAGGGTTGGCCTAAATTCGAATAAATACGGTAACACTATTAAAGCTGTTGGCATAAGCACGTAGCTTCAGCTAGCATTCCATCTGTGCGGGAGCGTGTGGAAACGAAGCGCAAGATCGAGTCGTGCCAGCAGCTTTGACAGTTCTGTACTCTAAGAATGTGTAGGTCAGTCTTGAGTCGACTTCGCGAGTTACAAGAATAATTAGTCGGCATTTGCATTTACCTTGGCACGATCCAATTGGTGTGTTTGGGAGCAATGAAGATAAAGTACGAGCTTTGTGGCTTTGGCGGCTTGCGGTACATTTGTGTTTCTGCTCGGGATAGTTGGGCCAAAAATGCGCAAGAATATTATGGGGTGTAGCAAATATTGTAGCCAGGGATGCGAGATGGTACTAAGCGACTTTAAATTTTTATGTCAATAAAATTTTATGCATTTTGAAGATTATTTTTGAGTGGCAGGTTCAGAAGTCTGTGGCAGTGAGCAATCTTTATTTCCTTCTTGTACATACCCGGTCAAATAGTACAACTTAGATTTGTAGTAGCAAACCTCTTAGTAGTTAGGGTGAATACCTCCTTCAATTGTGACTGGAGTTTCATTAAATTATCCGATTGCCTTTGTCAAAATTGTACAGCTGTATTTCAAATACAATAATTAGATCTGCATCTGTATGTAAAAAACCCCGAAAAACAATGCTATTTCCACTTTTTGGGTACCATGCTTTTTTAATTGTTGTTATCACCTAAATATTTTATTTCATAATGATCCGGTTTTAACTGCTGTGAAAATTTCTAACCAATCTTAATCTAATTGTAAGAGTTGCTTTTTACATTTTTTCTAACTGTCCGAAACCTGGCAGGCAGTGTAAAATTTTACCAACAGGAACCTTGAATATACACTTGTATACTTGTTTTCCCCTCAAGACAGAGGAAGTTTTGTGCATTGTTCGTACGCCGTCATGCAAAGTAGTTCTTACAAGATTTGGTCGTTGTAGGAAGGCGATGCTTTTGGCATTTAATCGATGAGGTGAGATATATCTAATCTAGAATACGTCTAAATATATCTTATTGCTCCACATAAAGGGGAAATAACATCCGCAAGGAGCCAGGTTCTCTTTGCTACGTTCTTGAGGTGACAACAAATATAGGGACCTGACCTTTTTGTAATTTCTGCCACTGCAGAATAAAGAAGAAAAAAAAATCAGCAGAACCCATCCTTTGGGAATGATTATCTACGTTAATGCGAATAGCATCAAACGGTGCGGAGTTATGCGCGTTCGTCAGTTGGCCGGCACACTCTAGATACGCCAGCCCACTCTTGAGGCGATTCTAAGTTTGTTGACACTTTCACAGCCCTGCGCACGATCTCCGCAGCCCAGCACGTGCGTTTGTGTCACTTAGGAAGGCGAGCAAAGCACGCGCCATACGCACAAACACTCAAAATGGTACCGACCAGACTTTCTGGCGTCTCAGCTAGTCTCAACCAACGGTACTCTAAACGGTTGTTTATATCTTTACCATAGGACGCGCTTTACAGCGCTGTCACAGCTACCGGTGCGCGCGCGTTCCATGCACGAGGGCTCATTCCGCTCTCGTGAGGCTGAGCACGGCCGCTACATCACCCTCTCCCGAGCGCGGGAGAGGGTGAGCTAGCGGCCGTGCTCAGCCTCACGAAGCGGAATGAGCCCTCGTGCATGGCGCGTGCACCGGCCTTGCTGTGCGCTGTAGCGGCGTCTATGGTAAGATATAAACAACCGTTTAAATGCGTTGAATGACTGCCTTCATAGCTCTGTGGTTAAGCGCGTCTGCCTGCTGATCAAAGGGTCAACGGTTCGAATCCCAGCCGGCGCCGGTCTTTTTTATTTATTTATCGACCCGCGGCGTAAGAGGTTAGATAGCCAGATAGATAGATACATAGATAGGCGAAAAGTGCGTGAAGTATCAAAGAATGCTATTCGCATTAAAAAAAGCTCAGGTTCCTGTACTTTGTGTTATTTGAAGGACCGTAGTAAAAGAAAGTCAGAGCTTCTCGCGGACCACTACGGTGTATTCACACGGCGAAGTTCCTCTCCGAGGAGAGGATTGAATGTCATCGAGTTTTGAGGTCATGTGCTCCCGCGTCCGGACATTTGCTAATTTTCCGCGCTTGCGGGTAGCCAAGGAGGAGGAGGAGGAGAACAACTTTATTAGAAGCCAAAAACTACGGCCTCTCGTGAAAGGAGCGCTTGCTCCGCCAGGGCACGTGGAGGTCCGCCGAGTCCGAGCTGAGCCAAGCATTCCCGGGAGGGAGGGGATGGGTACGGGAAGTAGGGAGAGTTGAGCGCAGTGTTATAGGCGTAGAGTATGTGCTCTGTGTCCGCCTGACCTCTGGGCAGTTGGGACAGTGAGCCAAGGAGGATCTGTGATCGGCCTGCAGAATTTTCGTTGTCCCATTGGAGTGACCAGCCCCCTCCTCTGTCCCCCTTCTTTGGAGAAGGATTATGATCAACAGCTTTAACGACGTCTAGGACGACCTCAAGGACGACTTCTAGGATGACCTCGAAGACGACGCCTAGGACGACCTCTCGGACAACTTCTAGGACGACCTTGAGGACGACTTGTAGGACTGACTTCTAGGACGACCTCAAGGACGACTTCTAGGACAACGCTTAGAGGGCGACCTCTTGAACGACTTCTGAGGATGACCTCGAGGGCGACTCCTAGGATGACCTCGAGGGCGACTCTAGGATGACCTCGAGGGCGACTTCTAGGACGACCTCGAGGACGACTTCTAGGACGACCTCGAGGACGACTTCTAGGACGACTTCTAGGACGACCCCGGGACGACTTCTAGGACGACTTCAGGATGACTTCTAGGACGACCTCAAGGACAACGTCTAGAGGCGACCTCAAGGACAACGTCTAGGGTGACCTCAAGGACGACCTCGAGGACGATGCCTAGGACGACCTTGAGGATGACCTCAAGGACGACTTCTAGGACGACCTCGGGGCCGATGCCTAGAGATAGCAAGGGTTCAGGACCTCACCACCTAATAGTGCCAAGGAAGGCTGACTCACGCTGGTGGCCCCTTCTTTTTTGTTTTTTATTTATTTACATTTACTTTTGACCACGCACAACCAATGGAGAGTTTTCTGTCTACATGTGAGGACGCATTTTTTCCCAGACCCTAAGCGTATAACAGCTTCGCTGTAAAAAAAAAAAGAGGCTCCGGCGACTGAACTAAGTGCGGCTCCGTCGTGTGAATGCTTGCTTGAATTTTCTGCACCGCCTGCTTCTCCTCGTGTCTTTTCCTTCTCACAGCTCTATTCTCGGTTTTCCCGGAGATAAAGATTTCTTGTGTGAATACACCATTACAGTGGAACCTCTATAGTCGTCAACCTTACGGGACCAGGCAGTAATTTTACTATATCGGGAGCACCTTAAAAAAATCTGTTATGGAAGCTTTAGGTAGTTTAAATGAAGAAAATGATTATTAGTTTAAAAACAAACACCACCACTATAAGAATACTACTTAGTTGCAGTAAAGAACTCGGTTATATCAATTTGCCTTGTAGATGCTTTGTATTTCATGAGGAAGCCCCGAGGCTTGTAGAGTGGACATGGTGTTGCCCATTAGCATCTGCTGCATTTAGAGTGCCCCTGACTGTCCAAAGCTAACAAGAGTTCTCGTCTTGTAGGGGTGGGCGCAGTTTTGTCCCTCTGGGCAGTACTTGTTCGGTCCAATGGTCACGTCAGAAACAGCGCCTTTTTTAGCCCGACTTTCGATAAAGACCAACGCAGTTCCCTTTCTTGAAACGTTCCGACCACCAGTTTCATGCCTCGTAGTATTTTCTTTCATAACAGGTCCATCGAGCTGGCACGTTTGCAGAGCGTGCTTGTAAAACTACTTAAAGGGATGCTGAACCGAAATCTGGATTCCACAAGACGCACGGCAAAAGCATGCAGCGGGATGCTACAAACATCAAAACTATCTACTCATACAGCGATATCTCGAACGGATGACCGTATTTTTAGGAAAGAGGGCACATTTGACAGAAATGTTCACGTCATGTTTCTCCGAAGAGGGCAGCCTACGTGTATTGCTTTACGTCCTGCCTTTGAGGAGCGAAGCGAGCGAGAGGGAAACTATGGTATCTCCATGTCACGCGCCTCGTCGGCCTGGTTCAATCTCGACCTCTTTTACCAAAAATACGGCCGTCCATTCGAGGAATGCTGCCTTACGAGTAGTGCTTGGTAGGAATTGTAGCGTCCCGCCTACATCCTCCTGGCAGTATTTTCCTGAAATCCAAATTTCGGTTCACATATCTTCAATGCAGCGTAGTGTCAGCATTCTCATTTTTAGCTTTGGAGGCTTTTTGCAGCTTTCACTGCTTCCATCGCGCATTATGTCTTCAGTCACTTCCCACATTTTACACTGGGCAAGACTTGCATGGGAACACTGAGATTCATCGGCAATTTGCTTTTCGTCTGGTCGTTGCTTGCTTTTGAATGAGGGTAGTTCATTTGTGATGCGGATCAGTACGTAATCTCGCAGTTCAGTCCCAAACACCAGCCAAAAAAGACGGCACCTTCTCGGTTTCGTTAGGCCTAGTGCGTTTGACGTGGCGGCATCGAGGCCCAGAATGGAGACAGTTGCGAGCGACCGCAGCACTCACTGTCGCTCCCTCAGAAAGCTGTCATTGTACAACGTGGCAGAGTAGCCTGTGGCGCTTTGGTTGTTGATGCACACTTTCAGAGTTTTCTAGGAGCCAATCTGCACCGATTTTACCGAGAAAGTATGCTGTTGCGGGGATGTAACACTTCATCGGTATCGCCATGTTTTACTATAATCTGTATTCGAGTTCTGACTTTTTACTATATAGAATTTTGAGCCATAGAGGAAATGGGAACTCAGTTGGGACCGATGCTTCCTTTTACTATAACCGGAAGCTCTACTGTACCAATTTCCTCGCAGAGCTATACTAATTTGCCTCTCAGTGTGGGCAAAAATTGGGCTCTTGATTTTGAAAAATAATATAGCTGCTGGCAATGGTAGTGGTCTAAGCTTAGGTTGTTTACTGGCTGGTAATGCATTTGCCCTCACTGGTTAAGTGTCTGGCGCTTGGCACTTCTGAATGTTTGTAACACAGAGGTATTTTGCAGCGTCAGATGCTTGGTGGGCGATGCAGCCGTGACGATCAGCCATGTAAGGCCAACCATTCCGACCCTAGGTGTCGGCGTCTGACATTAAGCCGGTGTGTTGCCGTCATTTTTTGCAGGCGTGAGCTACGTTACCGCTTTACCTCAGGCACAGGCCGCCGTCGTTTACCCAACCCAAGACCGTCATGGCTGCTGCCCCTTCCACAATGGCGCAGCTTCAGCCGCAAATTCAACTTCAGCAGCACCAGTTGCAGCAGCAGCAACTACAGCAGCACCATCTCCAGCAGCAACAATTGCAGCAACAACAACTGCAGCAACAGCAGTTACAGCAGCAGGTTCAACAGCACATTCAGCAGCAAGTTCAGCAGCAAGTCCAGCAGCAGGTCCAACAACATGTGCAACAACAGCAACAGCTTCAGCAGCAGCAACAGCAACAACAGCTTCAGCAGCAGCAGCAGCTTCGGCAGCACATTCAGCAGCAGGTGCAGCAGCAGGTTCAGCAGCAGGTCCAGCAACAAGTTCAGCAGTTGCAGTCACAAAGCCAGCAGCTTCAGCAGCAACAGCAACAACCTCAGCAACTTGCAGCGGGGGTGCAGCCGTATCAGGTATGACAATGTTTTCTCGAGTGAGGATTAGTTTTGACGACTAAGGTGGTGCTGTGTTGACTTGATTTCTGCTTGAAGGATCATAAGATCATTTGCTGTCTTTGTTTTGTGCATTGTTTTGTGAACATTGGAGTGTAGGATGACGAAGCAGGTTTTTTTTAACAAGGTGTTTTCACATGAAGTTTGTAACTGCCTTATGAAAAGGTGACATTTTGGAAACTGTCGTAGGGCCTTAAACTTAATGGGATAAATTTATAGGGATGTATGGGAATAATAATTTGTTGCTTCAAAGCAAATTGTTCCTTTGTTAAAATAATTTTGAATCGAATCTAATCATTTCGAAGTGAAGCGAATAGTTTGCGGCCATCAATACAGTCTTAAAATAAAACCTCTTAACTAGAAAAAAAAAAAAACGCAAGGTCTGAAAAGGTTTTTACCATGATCATTTACCAACTTGCCTGTACAATTACTCTTATCTCAATACAGTCATGTCTCATTAGTACAGACACTTTTTGTTGCCCTGAAAACTTGTCCATAATGGAAATCATCCATAATAGTCAATGAAGGTCAAGATCACAAATAACGAACAAGAAGCGTGGCCACAAAAGACTCAGCTTATTTAGGAAAACAAAATGCTGAGACTTGTCGTTGCTTTATTTTTGTTTTGGCTTGGTTGAACTAATTTCAACTACATAGTACTGTTTTGTTCCTTTTTTAGTCTGAATTAAGGTATATTTGCAGCACTTCAAACTTCGAAAATATTCTATGTTGCCGAATAGCCTTATTTATTCGAACCTGGAACCAAATATGGCATTATTCGTTTCGATATTTGAAAGCTTCGAATATTCACTCAACCCTATAAATTTATTGTATACAATAAGGTTGGGCCAGTGTTTTTGAGCGGGTCGAGCCGAATTAGAGGCTGCTCGCTGCTGGCACAAAGTGGTGTAGCTTGACATGTTCACGGTGGCACTATGGATGAGTTATGAACTCCAAACTCCATACAAAATATTGCGGCTAAACCGGGTGAACTAGGCCACCGAACATGGCAGAAGGGCATGCGCGTGCCAGAAAGAAATGCAATGGCGAGTGAGCCATTTCGAAAAGCCTCTATTCATTCCAAGCCTAGTTAAAACCCATCTGCCCAGGCAAGAACAGGGATGAAGCGCGGCATAGAGGAACAAAGAGGAGGGTGAAAAAGCAAAAAAAAAAAGGGGTTACCCAACATGTCGGCCATGTCGGACAGCAGCTTTTAGGGCGTAACAGCCGAGAAGGCAAGGCCAACAAACAAGAAATTCATACTTGTTATCCTTTATGGGTGTCTAACAGGGCTGCACTTTCTTGAAGGTATTGACTGGGAAAACATGTTATGGCGAATTCGGGTGGTCATTTCCCGGCAAAATATTTTGCCATATCTCCGGCACGGGCGTTCGCGTAGTCAAAGGCTGGCGAGTGCGCGCCGGTTCGGGTGGCGCTTCTCAGGCGTGTGCCGGCAATTTACCGGCACAATTTCTGCCCGAGCTTCAAGAGGTCGGGCAGCTAGTCTGCCAGACTGTATCCGGTATGCGTCATATCCGAATCGGGAAGGGAACCAAAACGAAACAATGCTGACCGATAGCGGGTTCGAGTAGAAAACGAAGCCACTGAGACAGACACCCCTCTGTGGTCCGAGAAAAGACAGCAAAATGAACGGAGATAAAGATCAATTATGTTTCAGAAAAAAGCAAACATTTTTGGAAGAATTTGTCCAGCCTGCGCAAGGTCGGTTTGCTCGGAGACACGGGCTGCATCATACATTATTTTGTTTTACAACTGTGTAATAACACATTATTATTCGCTGAGAAAAAAAAACATGCATAGTGTGCAGTTTGATACTCGAATACGCATTACAATTCCAAGGGAGTAGCCGCAATAAGAAAACTGAGGATTCAAAAAAGGTAACAACAATAACGAAGTGTCTAGCGTTACGTCCGACGTAACCCAAGTTACGTCCGGATCTCCGCCTTCCCTAGGTTCACGGGGAGAGAGAGGAGGGCGGGGGGGAGGGTTAGGTATACGCGTTTCCAGTGCTCCGTCCGGACGTAACGCTAGCCACAGCGTAACAATAAACAGAATATGAAAAGCTACGCTGGCAAGGCTCCTTGGGACCCTTGTAAAATGGCGACAATTCCTCGGAAATCCAAATGCTGATATATTCAATTTGACGCGTGTGCGAACAGCCCCACACCGATTTATTAATCTGCCTTTCCCTGGCACATACAGCGTGCTTATTCCCATAAAATAATCGAGGAAGAAGTTAACAAAGCTCACGCGCGACCCAGGCAAATAAAACGCCAGTTGCTGGCGCTTTGTGTTCGGGTGGAGAGGGTCACGCGGTGCGCCGCTGGCGCGTTTTGGTCGCCGGTGCCACCGGCAGGGCTCGCCCGGCGATTGACCGCCCGAATTCGCCATTAGTTAAGTACGAATATTTGCTGTACTCGCTGCTTACGCGAGTTTTCTGCTCCTGGAGGACGACTTCCATGCGACGCTGGACTGGGCTGCTTTGTTTAAAGATAGCACGTTGTGCATTCGCTGAGATTTTTTGTAAAATGGTAGAAGCAAAGACAGTTTCTGAAACTGACTTTGCTGGAACCTTTTACATTGGTTGTGTGAGAGTTGTGGAATGACGTTATTGCAATCAGAGGGGGAATGGTGCCGTCCAAATGCTGCTGCGCTGTCTTCTGCTTCACTCCATTGTCGAGCTTGGAGCTTCAGAAGCTGCTTTTAGCAAAAACATCTTAATGTTGTTCACTATTTTGTTTTGTTTTTTTAGGCTACAAGAAAGTGGAAGTTTCAGATTAGTGTTGGATGTCTGGGTGACATTAATACACAAGAAAAGCAGTTGGACAGCTTTTACTCGACTTTGTCGGCGGGCATGACATGAAATATATAGCTTCAACAATCTTGTTTCACGCAAGAGCATGGGAGAAGGTAGTGCTATTGTTCTTAGTTGTCCGGCTTTTTTCTGTTGTTCTCTTGCTATGGATTTCTGCAACATTGCACTCTGCATATGCTTCGTTGATTGGCACACTGTTTGTCGAAGACAAGGGTAACCACATTTCTTGATATCATTGCACCAATTGCCGATGCCACGACCGATTGTTTGAAGAGGTGTCCTTCCTTCGAGACAACTGGCCACATTTCGAACACGTGTTTGACTGCTCTGCGGAAGGGATGGCCTCGCAGGTTTGCAAGCACTGGATTGGAACGGCGACACAGTGACGATTCTCTCTCCATTTACATTATCTAGATTGAAAGGGCAAGATGTGGAGGTGCAAGTCATGCCAGTTTCTGTGGCACCGGTATATTTTGACATAGATTTTGTGTTGCTCGTGTCTGACTTGGTTCTCAAGACTGGCAGGCTACTGATGTCTTGCGAGTGGTGCCACTGTGTTTCTTTTTGAGTGATTTATCTTTATATGCTTGCTAAACTTAGTGGTTGATGTGAAAGAGTGCACCTATGCTTTTTTTTTTTTATATATAGAAACGAAGAGCTGCTGTTGATGGTTATTGTATCGTGCTTTCGTTTGTGGTGCTGTCATAGAGCAATGGTTCTTATATAAGGGGTCACAGACCCTTCTGGGCCTGTGAAGGCGTTTTAGTGCTCGCGATTCCCGCAGTTGAGAATGAAACCAAGCATGAGTTTTTTTTGTTTAGTGGTGGTAGTTAATGCTACTTTCCAGCGAAATCTGGCGGTGTCTGTTCACAAAAACCCACATGACTGTGAAGAGAGGGGATAGTGCTGCTGTGCTTTTCACTGCCCCCATCGCAGTCGTCCCTCGCACAACCACATCATTTATGACAAGATACGATATTGCCCTCTCTCTGACGCTGGCGCCGCTTTGGGGTTCTAAAAGATTCTCAGTGCGTATACAAAAAAAAAAAAGGCATGACCCCAGTAATGGTTTTAACCGGAAATGACGGGCGACAAAGGTGACAAGGGACAAATGTGCGCGTTTGTCCCTCATCCTCTTTGTCGTCTGGCGTCTCCGGCTAAGATTGTCTGTCGATCCAGGTGTTTACAGTCGACGACTGTTTTTTTTATTTCGCAGGGACCAAAAAAACATCCGAATAAAAGAGCAGTTAGAAAATCAGCAGATGAATAAACTTGTCTTCATTACAACTAAGTGGGTAAAAAAGCCTAAATGGTTACGCCTGCGCGCCTTCTTTCGGGTTACGCCTCCGTTTGCGTTTGGCAACTTCTTGTTAGCTTGAGAATCACTGCCTTCTTTTGTAGCGTCATGGTCGAGTACTTCTTGCTCTTCTTAGCGACACATTGCGGTGGCGGAAGAACAAATGGGGCAGTGACGTCCAAGCCAGCGTAGTCCGAAAACACGATTCATCGAGACAAGATTGAGATGAGAGGCACAAGTCCACGACTGCATTGGCGAATGAACGAGGCACAAAGCAAAATGGTAACAACAATGATGATGATAGTGACATGCAGCTAGAGGTGAAAGAAAGCTGTACAGCGTTGCCTAGCGGTAGGACTTCGCAGTACTCAAGCAGTGCTGCCAAACCAAGCCAATCGATGTGCAGCCAACATAGAATCCAAAATGGCCGCTTCTCGGTGGTGTTTCTTGTTGATCGCTCGCGACGATTTTGTCCGAAAAATCGAACTTTCGAACCTCAAGCTGTCCTAAACATCGGTCGTGAATATGCACTATTTCTATCGGGTAGGTAGATCACGGTTCCTCCTTTAGGTTGGAAATGTCCAACTAGTCCGAATTATCGGTGTCCGAAAAATCGGTCGGTGGTCGGCGACTGTATTTCAGAGTGTGATCCAACGAATCTCTCGGCGCAAGTTTGGCTCCGAAGCCTTTCGATGGCAAAAATTGAGTCGAGGGGCTTGGGGGACGCCGCTTTGTACCGGTCAGTTCTTACTGTCACACCGTTAAAACTGCAGCATATGAAGAAAGAATTACCAGATGATCGAAGAACCACTTCTTGCCTGCTATTGATGTGCAAAAGTGCCCGCCGAAATAGTTTTGTGACCGCCATTATCTTGGCGAAAGTGAAACTGCTTTCTGAGGCACCAGATGGCACCGAATTTCGAAAAGGGTTCTACAGTAAGGACATTCATCCAAGCCGCTTCGCTGGTGCGGGGTGTAGCGTCCGGATTACGGTGCGAGACGTCTGGGATTTGATTTCGGGCAAGGGACAGAGTATTTTTGGAAGGACACCTGCCCATGTCGTTTTGTCTTTGTGGCAACTCTTTGGGATGCTCTAGACTTAAAACGAAACCTAAAACGCATTGTGTTATAAAGAAAATAAATAATAGTAATAATGTGCAATTGACTGACACTCCCAAAGTATAGTTCGAGTGCAGCATTCTAGAATCGGAATTTCATACCGCGGCATTTCAATACTTGCTCGCACTGGCTCGATGACGACGTAACTCGCGTTCCTGAAGCGAGTTGTTCACTTCGAGTAATTACTTGTTGTACTCTCCCTGGGTGGTGAGTAACATTGAATAAGGTCAAGTAAATGGCATCAGATTGTCTGTTTGTCGTCTGCTCTCTCGAATTGGTACCATCGCAGGTTTGATCATTCTTTTTGATGATACAGTGGAATCTCATTAATTTGAATCCGAGGGGGACCAGAACTTCGGTTTGAATAATGCAAAGTTTGAATTACCGGCAGTTTCCCCTCCTAGAAACACATAGGACAAGACCTGCATGTTAGTTTGAATTATCTGTGAGTTTGAATTAAGAGAGTTTTAATCAGTGTGTCGAACCGAAAAAAATACGGGTTCGGTTACGGTTCAGGTTCAGGTAAATTAATTTTGTTCCGGTTCAGTTCCGGTTCGATTAATTCGATCCGCGAACCGGTTCGCGAACCGGTTCAGGGCGCTGAACCGGTTCGCAAACCGGTTCGGAAATTATAAATGACAAATTGCAACATCAAAATAAATTACAAATAAAACATCTGAAATCAGCACATACGAAACGGGATACATCGTCGAAACTAGTAGTGCATAACGTTTATAAAAGCCTGTAGCCAATGCAAGCGGCAAACAACGACTGTCTGATGACAGGGCTGTCTGTCACGGGCGCTAACTCCAGCGTCTGCTGAGCGTTGGTTTGAGCGCACGCGCCCGCTTGAGTCCCATGACTACGCTGGGCAGGCGACGGAAGCAACAGAAGCTCGGCAGATCCTTTGTCAAATTCGAAAGTGCGCGCAGCTTCGCTTCTCCGCGAGCGACTAGGGTTTGTATCCCTGTTTTTTTCCCCCGCATTTATCGAGTTTCCGGTACGAAAAAATACGGCATGTAAATCTTGACACTTCATAGCTCGATATACTCTGACCGGTGGTTGGGGCAGCGAAGAGCAGATATAATTCATGAATGCTCATTTCAACTGTAAATAAAATTTCTTTCTCTCCCTCAAACATTATCAAACTCCACAGCCTTTTCTTTTCTCATTCCGATGGAAGCAAGCTTCAAGGACTCGCGCGTTCTAGAAACGTGTTATGAAATGAGCACACAGCAGCATTTAGGATTTACGAGATTGTAAAAGAATGAAATCCCGTGACGCAATTTTTTTTTTTTTGCACAGCCTTCCAATTTTTTTTTTTTTCGTGCAAGCTGTGATTAGCGCAATACTGGTTCCTATGTCGAGATTCACGATGCAGCGTTTGTCAAGATTCATGGATGCAGCGTTTATATTCCTAAGACTGAGTGGAGAAGAAAAATATGTAAGCGAGGTGTGTGTCAGTTGACGGCACTTAAAAAACAAATGGCATTGATAGCACATTCATTGTCAACAGCGCGTGGCCGAACCGTTTTGACATGAGCCGGTAACCGTTATTTTTTTCCGGTTCAGTTCCGGTTCGGGTTCATCGCGATAACAATATAACGTTTCGGGTTCAGTTCCGGAAAAATACCGGTTCCGGTTTTCGGTTCGGTTCCGGTTCGACACCCTGGTTTTAATTAACGAGATTCCACTGTAGTAGCTTTCGTATTATATTTTTATTTATGATTCTACTGACCAAGATGCAGCCAAAGGTTGCAAGTGGATAAGACTGTCCAAGGGCAGGTTTGAGCATTTCAAACAAACCGATTGGTTGCAAGGCGCACATTATAATGCTAAAAACACGATGGTTTTAAAGGTCAAAGCACAGACTAGTTGCCTTTCAAAGCTAGCTGTGCCCTCAGTTTTGTACTTCTATCAGCTTTTCACGATGCTTGCGGCTTCCTCCGGGCCCGCCTTAGAACAGAGCGGCACCTTGTTGCAGGTGGTGCCACCCCCGCCGCTGCCGTCCACCTTCTCTGCACCCACCGCATATCAGCACCTGCACCACCAGTACGCCCAGTACAACAAGCGCAAGTATGAGACGCCACCTCCACCCCTGCCGGTGCCACCCGACACCTCGGTGCCACCTCCCATAGCCGCCGCGACACCAGCGTCGCTGTCCACCGACACTTCGATGCCGCCGCCGGTGGCCGCCGCCACGGCGGCACCCCCGACACGTCCGTGCCACCTCCTGTTGCCGCGGCGACATCTGCGGCGACGCCGGATACTTCGATGCCGCCACCCTAGGGTGACGCCGGACACCTCTGTGCCACCGCCTCCGCGCTATGGCACCAACGATGATTGGAGGTGGGTTACCTGTTCTTGCACTCCTGCTTTGAAGCGCTCGATGCTCTCGTAGAAGTGCCGGCACCTACGAGGCTTTTTGCTGCCGCCCTTGTTGGAGGTCTAAACAAATGCGCCTGTTCATCACAGAGCTTGCGTGCGTCGACCGATGTTTGAATGTGCCGCTTCCCTTTCTAAAGCCCCCCAAGCGAGACCATTCAAATTAGCAAAGTCGAAAGGTACACACGCCGCATTGTTCTTTACGATTCTTTGGGGGAGCATTTCCGAAAAGTGTACTCAAGATATGGATCATTGTGCTACTTAGGGTTGCATCCGGGTTGTCATTCAAATTTGTTTCTAGTCAATGTTTTTACTGTTGCGAAATGTATTGCATGACTTGCTGTGTGTAACAGCGACCCGGAATTCGATGTGCTGGAATTTTGGGTGCACTCGTTGCTCCAAGATACCGCCTTACATAGTGTAGACGCCGTCGAAGCTACCAATGGCCTCGGCCGCTTGGGAGAGTGCGCGCGGCGTCGATACCGGAGCAAAGTGTGGTTTGTTGCAGGTTCCCGGGTTCCACCGCCACCGGTCTCGACCACCGTGCCACCCCCGCCGTTGACGAAGGTGCCGTCGACGCCGCCGCCGTCGGCGACTGCCCCCTCCGCGTCTTCGCCGCCCGGGCAGAGCACGGCAGCGCCTGGCGCCGCCCAGGGCTCTGCCGGCACTGCGCCGCTTTACTACCGTAGCCTGAGGCCGCTTGCCAAGTCCTCCTACTTGAGCAGCTACCAGACTTCCTCGCTGGCGCCTCCGGAGATGGACTACGGCTCGCGGAGGGAGGCGGGGACGAGCGGTGCTGCCACCACCGCTGCAGCGCCTGCCTCCGGTGCCAAGAAGGCGGACTGGGACCTGATGCCGCCGCCACTGGCCCGGCGGTCGTCGTCGGCCGGAGGGACGAGCGCCGGTAGGACGCCGCTTTTCTTGTCGGTCGTTGGCGACCGCCTACCGTCGTTTGGGACGTGGCGGGGTCCGTAGTGTGGTGCCCGGGTGCGTCTCTGGCTGGTGCGTTCACTGCATCCTCAAAAGCGGTTTCTCGGTTTCCGCCGGTCCTGGCACGGATCACCGTTCTGCCATAGGTCCCTCCCCAGCCGGACGGACGGTTGACGAAAGCCGGAGCAGACGCCGGACAGGATGCCTCGACGACACCGACTCTTGCGTCTGCTTGGCACTTTTGCCGGCGTCCGACCGCCAGGATTGCGTCGTCCGACGGCACAACGCACTGGCCCCCATGATGCGGTTCGTTGCCACTTCGAGACCACTTCCGGCGCCCGGCCGGGACGGGGACAGTAAACAAACCGGTCGAAGACGCCTTCCGGGCACCATACTCTAAGCGAGTGCATTCGTGGGATGCTCTTTGCCTTAACCGTCTTTGTCGCGATTTGATTCTTTACTTGTCCGTTCACTCACGTATAAGGTTTCAAACTCGTGGGTGTTTCGTTTCCCTGATGCAAGGTTTTGCCTGGGGTCGCGACGGAAGCCTGCCCCTTTGTGTTTTGTCCTGGGAACTGATATATAACCCCTAAATCGATGGCATCGACACGGATAGTCGTCAATTTAGCTGCGGCGAAGGGGTGGATGGAGTACGATTGGTTTGTTCTCGGTCGATCGTCGACGGTCGGTCGACCAAGACGTCGACGTCGGTCGACCAAGATGTTGACGGTCGGTCTTACCAAGACGCAACACCTGTCGACGGGTGTTGCAATGAGAGCTGCGCACAAAAATATGTTGTTGTTTTGTCTTTTACGTAAAATGGGTCATTACCACTGGCAGTTTATTGTTGCTCGAGATCATCTATGACCTTCAACCGAGAACAGAGCAGAACAAACCCTAAAGCAGCTAGGTCACCTCACTGTTGATATCGTGACTGTTTGGGAAACTAAAGAGAAGCTCTGGACCCACTAAGCTAATTTCTCCTATACTCCGTTTCACCGTAACTCGGCGAAGGCTGTGGTCCAAGCGAACCAATCAGCACGTCGGAGAGAGACACGTGACGCACTAGGTGCGTGCAGTGCTGTCAAAGACACGGGCAGGAGAGAGAAGAATGCTGCTTTTGTACGAATTCTGAGTGACAGCCTCTGGGGTGATAAAGCAATGCCTGGGACAGACAAAAGAAGGTCCAGACATGAGTTCCTCTTTCCCCCCTTGGCCTGTGGTTAAGCGAAAGCCACCTAGGCCCTCACACTTTTGGTGCAGAACTGTGTATAGAGAGAGTTTGGTCAATGGGAGGAGCGGGCAGAGCCTGGGTGTGCACCAGACGCAGATAGAAGGCTTGGCATGCTCTCTTGGTCAACCAGAAGCCGAAAAGAATCCCCTAGCGGTGGTAGCGAGAAACATTTCTAATAAGAGCGTAAGGGTTATGCAGTAACTCATTATTGGTGAAAATATGGTGCACGTGATGTTTCGGTTATGATGATGCAAAAAGATGTAAGAAACTAATGTGCCACTCAAACTCTGTTTTGCTCGGACAGAGTGTGACCGCTCGGACGGCAGATTCCCGGCCCTCAGCGCCTGGCGTATGAATTATATCGATCCTTTTGCTGGTCGCGCTCTTCCACCATTATTTTGGATGACCGTGATTGAAACATCACGTGCACCATATTTTCAGTCCCCGAGAGTTACTCCAATGCACTTATTAATTTTGTTTCTCGGGACCACCGCCAGGGTATTATTTCCGGCTTCTGGTTGGCCACATTTGAATTTGTGAAGATGCCCTGGAACACTGCCCAGCTCCCTATACTTCCCAATGAATGGGCAAACTCTATATACGGCTCTGCTTTGGTGAGGGCTGTCACATGCTTCGCCTTTGTCACTCAGATTGGCTCGAAGGGGCGGCGGCATTCGCTCTTTGCCGAGTTACGGTCAAGCATAGTATAGATGCCGCTGCGACGGGGGAGGGGGGAATTTTTTCGTCCTTGTGGTGGTTCACTGCAAAAGCCCTTTTAGGTTGTGAGCCTGTCATTGGCATAAAGGGCAAGTCCGAACGCTATGGTCGTTCGGAAGGCATGGTAGAGGATGTCGGGCGAGAAGTGGAAGTGGTCTGAGACCATAGCGCTTTTAAAGTATGTGTTTTGAACCCGATTCGTTATTATGGGCAACTCACACTATGGGCGATTTTTCTCGGGAAGGGAGGCGTTCACATTAACGAGACGTGACTGTACTGTCAAACCTTTTACAATTGCGGCCCTAATTTTCCACGTATTGGGCAGGGGGCCGATTTTTATGACCTTTGAATTTCATGAATTCTGAAGGCTGCAATTCACCTAGACTACAAATATCCTTGTGCCCTTAAAGTTTGCAAATTGCAAACATTAAGAGCTTTACATTTATGGTATTCATATATTGATTTACTTGAATAATGCAAAATTTTGGTTTTTGTTTGGAACATTTTTTTTTTTATTTCTGTGACTCGAGTTTGCAGTTGAGCATGGAGGTAGGTGTCTTGTAGATTTTGATCATTAGATTTAGAATTTGGATTCCCAAAGACACCTGTGGTCTGTGAGCTTTGACCAATAAGTAGGGTTGTGGTTTTACCACAGTTTTTGTAACAACATGGTGCGGTTTTTCAGGTACTGTAATATCAGAGTCATCACCCATCCCCGAGTCATTGCCCACCCCACTTTTTACGCAAATATTAATTCCCCCCCCCCCCCCAAAAAAAAAAAAAAATGCAGAGTGATTGCTTAATTTTACAAATACCCCAATGTGGACCACATGATCCGCGAGCATTCATCCTACCCGAATGATACGGCTGCAGACCTTACAATTGGACGATGTCTGTGTCAAAGTAAAACGAAGCGGGGGAAGATACTTCTCTTTGTTTATGCATTTCCTCCCAATTTTCGTGACCCCGTATATGCGTGCGAAAAGAAAACAATGAAAATGACAAAATGAATTTTTTGTTTTTTTGCTTACAACAAAAAGTTTGTTGGGACAAGAACGAAAGTCTGTAAGATAACACAAGCAGTGTTTTTCAGGGAACGCGAGGCTTCAAGTCATTCTATAGCAATTTGGTCGATAGAACAGGAGTGGGTATGTTTAAAATCAGGGTGTCTAGCGACCGGGAAAACCGGGAATTGTCAGGGAAATTTTAATTCCCGGCAAAAATCGGATAATTGTCAGGGATATTGTTAAAAAGCGAGCCCAGTCAGGGAAAATGAGCCAAAAACGCCACCGAGTGCCCAAGTAAGTGAGTAAGGCAATAAATTCTGCTTAGAGAGGAGCGTGGGCTCGGCTCACCCGATGTAGAGTGTGCCGCACGATGCAATGGGAACAGCCGACCAATCCAGTCCAAGCCTTAAATTTGATTGAGGGCACGACACTAGGCTACATCCAGTTAGAGACACTAGATCTAGTAACAAATGGGAAAGCCGCAGACTCCAATCCAATCCAAGCCTTAAAAGAGCCGACGTACCTTCGCGCTTTCCTCTTTTGCCCGTCACCTCCTTTCCTATATCCTCTCCACTTTTACCTTGCCCCGACCTGGCTCCCCCTTGCAGCTCAGAAGAGGGGAGCGCTAAGAGGATTATCTTCCCTGCAGAAAACCGAGGCTGAACGTCTGTCTTTAAGCTGAAAGTATCCGAAAGTGTGCATCTGGCGGCCATGCTGTCATTCGGTTACTGACATGTGTAATTGAGCGTCGTGTTTTCATCGTGTTTCCTTTCCGGAAGTGGCCTCTTCACTGACGATGTCGGCGGCAAGAAAGTGCTCGTTTAATCTGGACTGGACGAACCTGCTCAGTGCCATGTGTGGTAATGGTCTTATATATTTAACTGCCTCTACAGGCGTCGGGGAATTTCACCTGGAATTGTCCAGGGAAAACCTGGAAAAGTCGGGGAATTTCAAAGTAATAATTTGCTAGACACCCTGAAAGTTTAAGCTTCAGTCACAAGAGGTCTTGAGGTTTTGGAATTTTCCCCATCTAAGTATTTGGACACGTTTTTGTTTTTTAGATGCGGAGCATCTCTTGCTCAAGTCTATGTCCCGCGGCCTTGTAGTCCGCACTCAGACTACGCACGCGCAACTCTCCTCCTTCCCTCTCTCCAACAGCTGCGCGTTACTCTCTCCGCTCTCTCTCTCTACCAGCTGCGTGCACTGCAGCGTGCATCGCTTCTCACTCACACCGCGCGCGCACGCGCATCTCCCCCTCTAGTCTCCTCTCCTTCAAGTGTGAAAAAAAATAAACGGCGAGCGGCGAGCGTTTTAAGTTTCTCTGCCGCGAGCCGCGACGAAGGCTCGCGTAGGGGGTAACGCTAGGGCAGTCGGTGGTGCCATCTCTCGACGTCAGCACGCAACTCACTCTTTCCTCGGAACCAACACGATGCTCCACATCACCCCATGGTTCCCCTCGGGAGATGGTGTAATTTTTTCTTAAATAATAATTACACTGGGTGATGAATTCTAGTCCGCCCAAATGCAGCAGATGTGTTGTTGATGCCCACATGCTTACAGGTGCCCCCTCTCTCCATCTCTGAGCGGACGGTTTAGCTCATCGACCTACAACTAGAGTACAGGAGGAATTACTGCTGCGGTGTCTGTTTCTCTTTCAGAAGTTTTGGGGGTAGACACACTGGCCAAGAAAGCATTGACTTTTTGCGGTTACCGTTTCGTCGTAGCTTTTGAAGGTGTTGTGAACACCTTCATTTGAGGTGCTTTGTGTCCCGCCTCCCGTCTGTGCCTGATGTTCTCTCGTCTGCTGAGGAGCGGATGGATTGTGCTCTGGACTTTCTTCCCAAGGTTTTGCCAGAAAACATGGCAGACGGGCAGTCGGTCTGAGGCTACCCAGTCGTAGCATTTTCACCCTATCAGTATCCCTATTGAAATCTGTCGGTGTAATGTATGTCTGATGGAGTCCGACGTCTCTAGTTTTGAGGGGTGTGTTGGTGCAGTTGAACCATATTTGAAGTTTGTGGTCTTGACAGCTAATGAAATGAAATACAATTGAGTTGAGTTTGAGTTGTCTAAATGGTTTTCCTGCATTCGGTGCTCTTAATGCAGTTTGTGATGCAGCTCAGTGGCTAACTCTTTTTTTTCTCTCTTTTTTTTTCTTTTCAATTTCTTTCTCTTTCATGTGTGCGGTCCTCCAATCAACGGCACTTCATGTCATCCGGCGGACTGGGACTCTTCCAACGAACCGTTGATGCGGCAAAAAAACAAATGGACGAACGGAACCTCGGCATATTCATGAACCGGGCTTCTTCACTAACATCACTTTTTTCCTCTTCTTCGGACATGCGCTGCGTGGTCTGCCAATCGAAACTGAACCTCCGTTTACAAACATGCACGCATCTCCAAAAATACCTCGGGTGGAAAAAAACATTTGCAATGTCTTTGAATTCTCAATCACACAATGGCCCGTGTCGCCGGGTGCCTGGTTTTGATTCAATATTTCTTTTACTTTGGTGGCCTTGATTTGTTTGTTGTCTCGGTGTGTTTGGTGTCTTGCTTTGTGTGGGGGAGCGTAGCAGCAAGCTATCCTGCACTGAAGAGGCCCCTGGAATCTTCTAGCACGTCAAGCACCAGCGTTGACTGGAAGAGACCAAGAGGAGCCCTCTGAGGTAGGCACTGATAGCCGTTCTTCGAGAGATGACTGATATGGAAGCTGTAGCACTTTGGGTCACCGTCGACGTTTGGTTTGGGTGTAGCGATACTGGACAGAGAACTCAACTGTTTTCAAAGCAACTTCTTTCCTTTGATGCAGTAACGATTTCGAATTAAAGAGAACGCTGTTAGTTTATGAAACTTGTAAATACCAGAACATAGTCTTTTTTTTAAGGCCAGTTTACACTCGCATATCGGCTGTAAATTGGCATTGGGTACGGTGCTGACTGAAATGCAAGTAACTCACCACTGATGCAGTGTTGTATCACTATAATAAGTGCCAGGCCAGTGCTATTTCAGTGTTAAGGTAGTGTTGTGGTGTTTGTGATTGGGCCCATGTTATACAGCAGCAGCCAACATGTGATTAAGAGATTACAGGTACTTGTGTAGGTTCATGCCTTTGTCTTGTGGCAGTTGTGTGTTCATTAGAGGCAATGGCAGTTGAAAATTTCCTCGTAAACGAAGGCATTTTATTAGGGACCTTCATGTTGTTTACTTTGGGGAGTTTATAACTGTAAATTGTTGACTCTATCGCACTTTCTCGTACATGTTTTGTGGACGGGTTTGTGGAAACGTTCCCGTCCAGTTTGTTTTAATGTGTGTGCCAGCGTAAGCCGTGTGAAAAGGCTCGCCTCCAAATGCTGCTTCTAGTTTGCTGTCGTGTGAAATAGAAATGCGAGTTTCATAGCGTTAGGTGCCTTATCTCTGGATCTCTTCCTGGTTATGTTGTGCTTAACAGAATTGGATGCTGAAGGCTCGTCATCAAGACAAGGGACGCCGATGGATTGCCGTGGTTGGTGGTGTGGTGAAAAGGACGCCCTGGGGTTTGGGGGATCTGCTTAAAATGTCTACAAAGCTTTTTTGACTTGTCTACATATTTATATAGTATGTATGTATGTGAACTAGGGTGACCACCTTCCTGCTAGCGAAATGCGGGAGACGAGGGGGGGGGGATTTATAAACGCACCATGAACCGAGGCTTTGTCAACACACTTAATATCCTGTGCTATTTATACACCTAGAAGTTGTATTGCTGCAATTAGGCTAAAATAATTTTCACTCGCAGTGATACATTTTTATGCCAATTATGTTATTAATGTGTCGAAGTTGAAAGCTATAAAAATCAACAGCAGCAGAACTCAATGCATCAAATGAAATTAAGAAACAAACTTTTTCGGGTTATTGTTTCCTATCAACGCGCTTGCTTTTATCAACAGGGTCCGACACAAGTTTTTAACATGATGTTCTTTTTCGACCCTTGCGAGTTGCAGGCTTTTTGCCTTGTGCTGCTGTCTAAAAAAAAAAACGCATTGACAGCGATTTGAAAATAATTACAATATTTTATATTTAAACTTTTGGAGAGCAATTTTTCGTACAATATTTTGCCGCGAAGGGGAGAGGCACGAAGGAGCATGCGCGTCAGTTCTCCTGCAAGAACGACGGCTGCTTCCCGCAATTCTTGGATGGAAAATGCCGTACCATTGAGATAGATTCACACGATTGCCAGCAACCTCCACGCTTCGCCGTTCCTTGTTCGGCAGCACCATGAGTTGCAGAGTGAATTTTACGACAGTATGAAATGCGGGACATTTTGAAGATTTGGGAATTTCTGGCGGGACGTGGGACACGAGCCCTCAATGCAAGACTCCCGGAGTCGCGGGACAGGTGGTCACCCTAATATGAACCGTCGAGGGTCGTGTGCTGTCACATTGGGGCAGTGACCATAAGTGTTGTCCCGTCAAACACCACTTGGTGCAGGGCATGTGTGTCTGGGTTAGGTCCTTCCATGAGCACTTACAATGGGGGAGCTTGCTTGAACACTTTCACCATCTACATTATGTACAAAGTTCTTTATCAATAAAAAATTAACTTGATGCGCGTTGTGATGATTGGAAAATACTAATAGGCCATTTGCTATATTACCCAAGCATCAAGGAGAATGCAGGGATTGGTGTTCCACGCGCCACACGCGCCCGCCTTCCTCGTATAAAAGATTCGAAGTAAACAACCAAAATAAAGCGTTGACGAATGCGCGTGCAAGATGCCATTTGTTTTAGGTATTTGCTTTAGAAAAGTTACTACTGCTGAGGCCGGCACGTGCGGCGCGTGGAACACCAATCCCTACATTCTCCTTGATGCTTGGGTAATATAGCAATAGGTCTATTGCTACTGGCCTGCATTCATCGTTTTCATTCTTGTCGGCACAAATTTGGTTATGGTCAAAAACTTCAGTTTAAAAATGGAGTTTTTAATTGAATGAAATACGGTCTAGAGTGACTTAGTGGCTATCATTAACAATACAGGCTAACAATGTCTACCAATAGCCATTGCTAGCCATTAAAAACTAATGTAAAAATTAGGTGCTAATAGCCACTTGCAGTCCTTTCCATTTCTAAGCAGAGGTGGCATATATTTATCGATAGTAATAACCAATAGCCATATACGGTCCATTCGGACCGATCTAATTCAAATATAGATGCTCATAGCCATTTGAAGCCATGGTCATGTGTAAACATTGAAATAGCACATTTATTTATACGTCCATGTAGCCGTAGGTAGTTATTCGGAGACAATCTAAGTAACAATATGCTGATAGCCAATTGAAGCCATTACATTTTGTAAGCGCCGAAATGGCTCATGATCACTGATCTCTTCTAGTGCCACTATAGTCGGTTACAAGTTGAGAAGGTAGAGAAGCTCCTCCCACAAGCGTGATGCGCCCGTTTCAAATCTCTCCGCAGTCGAAAGAAGAGTTCACTGGAAACGCTCCGTGTTCCGCTTCAATGGATTCCAACTTGTCTCCGATCCCACTTTTTAAGAAAGCGACCTTTGTATTCATCGGAGGGGAGGCTAATCCCCGAAAGTCGTATTTGTTTCCATCGGAGGGGAAAACTCTAATCTCCCTCTCGTGGCTTCCACAATGCTAAGTCAAAGCCGAAAGATAAAGCAAATATGTACAGAAAGGCAAGACCCTTCTCGCGCGTTGGCCGCGACGTCACGGAAACGATGGGGCGCTATTGGATGCGGAGGTGGCGGAGGGATATATGATTCCCTTTGAGGGGCATTTGCCCCTACCTTCTTATCCTGTAAGCGACTATAAATAAGCTACGCTTCAAAGTAACGACACATGCCCATATGTCCTCCTAAGCCACAAATGTTGAAAAAGTTTGCTGTCGCGAATTGTTTAAACATTAAACAGTTCTCGGAGTAGGGGGGGGGGGGGTGTAAGGCATGTGTTTTGCTTCCCGAAACAGCCGCCACTGGGCAGGGGCAAACACTGGCCGGTGGTGCCCAAAGGATACCAAGGGCATCGCTTCCCGGCCCTAGGGGGGGGGGGGGGGGTCTGGTTTGTTCTTTCACTCAAAAGCAAGTTGGTACGCCACTGGTCGCAGTCGACGACAGTCACGTCTTGGCGATCGGACGGAATTCAAGATGATTTCGTTTTGGGGCATGTTTTGGGAAGTTTCCTTTTCACACCAGCACCGAGGCAAAGGAACGGGTGCGACTGACTCCAACCGGAACAACTATTTCTGGCTATGACTGAGAAGAACTCCACGCGGATTACCTCAGGGAGGGGAAGAACAGTTGTTATTCGCAAAATAGCGTCGAGGGCCGTTCGATGTCCTTCCCCTCTTTCCCGTGAATGTCGTGCAGAAACGCTTGAATGGCCAGGCACTTACCAGCCCTATTTCTCACAGTGAAAGATAACACAGAAAGGGTACGCAGCATGCGTTAGGAAAAATGAAGTGGAAAGTTTCAAGAGGGGCCAGAAAATGTCAAATGCAAAACCGCAAAAACATAGGTAGAGAATCGCGCTGAGCGGGTTTTCACAGTCCAAGAAAATGGCAGAAAATGTCTAGCTGATAGAGGGCGCGCGAGTCGCACCAGCCGCATCAGCAACGATGCGTCGAGCGTGGGGAGTGAAGTCGCCAAAAGTAAGCGAATAACGTAACAGCGCACAAGAGAAACACTCGATCGCAAACACAGACACACCAAAAAAGTATACACTCAGTGCCGAGTGAGTGTATATTTTTTTGGTGTGTTTGACGAGTGTTTCTCTTGGTATGCACTGTTACGTTATTCGACATGAAGTACCAACTCGCCCAGTCAGCAGCCTTAAAGGGGTACTGAAACAAAATTGAAATTTTCAAATTTCGTTCGGAAATGGGTCAAGCATGACGTGTAATAACCGTAATTCATAATCGCACGTTTGTATTTTGAACGATTGGCTATATTTTTCGTTCCAACGGTGCACTCGAGCGAGCGCTCGAAGAGAAGCGAACGGAGGGCGCGATGCGTCATGGGATATCCGGCGCAAACAAAAACAGAAAGAAAAGTTTCCCCGCATTCGTGACGTAGCAAGGCTGGCGGGATTATGAGCTTTGCCCTTGGTGGCGTTGTCAGCGTTGTGGTGGTGTCAATAGCGTCAGCGCGTTACAACCGAGCCGTTCGAAGTGCCCGTGGGGTGACGAGCGTGTGGCTGGCCCAAGAAGCACGTAGCTTCCACAGCACTGTCAGCTTAGGGCTGAACGGGGTGGGGAAAGCAACTTTTGTCCGAGTTTTGAGCGACTGGCTAATCTTCTAGGGGGAGAATGGCTGCATCCGGCTGCACAAACGAGGGTCCGAGAAAGAGGAGAGTCCACCCTTTCCGTCTTCTTGGACTGTTTGGTTCAATGCGCGATTTGTGAGTTGAGGAGGAAAGCTAAGAAGGAAAATGTTGAAATGCCAAAGAGCGGCGTTGTGCCAGAGGAATCTGCTACGTCACGACTACGTAGCAGATTCCACAACGTTGCTAGACTACCTCCCAAATAGGCTCCGCATGCATCCACCAGGTGCACATTGGAAGATCGTTTATTTAGCTTTAAAATTAGTTTTCTTGTGCCTTTCAACGGAAGACTGGTGTTTTTGAGGTTAGGGTGCAACATGCAACACATTCAAGCTAGAAAATGAGCGCTGAAATTTCGTTTCCCTACCCCTTTAAGGTAAGCGGCTTGTCCCGGAAGCATACATGGGTAAATTACTTCCAAAATGTAATTTAATTACAATTACAATTACTTTGCTTCAAAAGTCGTTTAACTACCGGCACCACAATTACCACTACGTGAAAAGGAATTAATTAACATCTACAAATTACTTCTTAAGAAGTAATGAAATTACTATTCAATACTTGCTTTCTGAGCGACAGACTTGGGCCATATAACTTTAGATGACTTGAGATAGATTGCAACATGCTTTGTTCATGCCTTGCAGTAACCGTATATTCTTTTTATGAATTTTGTTAGGTCATGACACACACTTCACAGTTCGGAGTGAAGCGCGACATTCTTATATTGTTCACAGGTGGTGATAAATTGGCTGGAAGGCACCATCATCGTTCCGCCTCGTGGGCTTGTCGCGCACGCTGCCGGCCAGTGCAAATACAGCTGGGGCACTGTTATGCACGAACTCAACTCTCCTACGTCACGCCGCGGTGGTGGCGCGTCGAGCGCACTTCCGGTCTGGGGCGGTGGGCAGAAGTCGCCGTGCGAGACATGCATTCCTGTGTCCTTTTAGAAGAAATCAGACAAAAAACCTGCCTTCTCGTCAAAATGCTGCGACGGGGCTGTACCAAGAGAGTCTGGAAAGGTTTGAAGATCAGTTTTCATGTGTTTCTGCCCCCTCCGTTCGTCCGAGAACGTGGATAGTAGCCTGTGAAAAGGGCAAACCAGACGCTGTCGAACTACGATTGCTTGTGCGGGCAACAATTTGTGGTCGCCAGATGTATTTGTTTGTTCCGACATGAACGAGGAAAACCGCCAAGTTGTCCGACCACCCACGGGTTCAGTGCCTTCAAATCCACACGGCCGCCTGATCGTTCGAACTTTCGTCTGCTCTTTCAAACTTGTCTGCTTTTTGTCGTCTGCTCGTTCAAACAGAAGCGGCCCAGTAGACCAAACTTGACCCGGTGATTGCAATAAGAAGCAATTGCAGGCCTCAAAAGACTTAAGTAGGCTCGGTGAAACAGTAGATACAAGATGTTGATCATTGGTACCAGTGGCCATCACCGACTTGTTACGCTTGGTCTGTTCTGCTTCCGATTTTCAGTATTCACGTCGATCATCGCCGCTACCTCTACACTTTGCAGCACGAGCGACGTCAGCGACCGAAAACAGCTAGAAGAATCTCATCTGGTTTTGGCATCCATTCCTGCGCGTTCATGCGAATGAATCGCCATACGTCAAATTATTTACGCAAAGTTTAGGCGAGCGTAACGAGCTCTTGGTAATTTCGCTCAAGCGATTAAAGTGGTAAGACATTGCTATGAGGACGTAGAATCGACAATTCCAACGCGAAAAAGTAGTATGCGCAGACCTACACAGACGCAGACAACGTGACATTCCAATGGTTTGTTGACGCGGGATGCGGTGCTTCTTGCCCGCACTCCATTGCGGATGCGTTCAGAACTGTCGTCTGCTCTTTCAAACTTGGTTCTGCTTTTTGGTCGTCAGCCTCGTTCAAAACGACAGCGGCCCGTAAACCAAAACGTTGACCCGGCAATTGCGATGTTGAACTGGGCGCAGGCCTCAAAACACTTTTGAAGGCTGTATAGGTAAGTAGGCTGAGCGGCAACAAGGGGATACAAGGATATGTTGGTCATTCCCATCAGTGCCATCACCGACTTGTACTGCCTGATTCTACGCAGGTTTTCAGTATCGATGTCCACCATCTCAGCTACGGTCCACACTTTTGTGCCAGAGCGACGTCGCGATTGAAAATAGCGGAGTAGAATCTCATCGTTGGAGTCAGGCCTACGCCCATTCTGCGGCGTCCACGTGAAATTAATCGCCGCACGTCACATTATTCACGCAAAGTTTTGCCTGCTAATTTTGCTGAAGCCGCTCAAGTAGTCAGACATTGTTAGGAGGACGTAAAATCAACAATTCCAACGCGAAAGAGCACGGGACTCCCACCGACGCCGACAACAACGCAATTCATCGGTCGGTTATGGCGACGGCGGCCTCTACACCGTCCACCGCGCATGCGCGGCGCCGGTGGCGTCCGTTAGGCGCCTTGCTTGTTTGCAAACATGAGTTGGTGTATAGCGTGGCCCAGAAAACTTATCTATGCGAGAATGTCAGGCTGATATAGGGACATGCGGTTCGGCGGTTGCGACCGGGCTTTCGCAATAAATCTTACCAAGAAGGAATCAATTGTTGATTGACGTGTCAATATTCTGTCAATGAAAAATTCTTCTGCAGGAATGCACGCTCAGTAGACTCAATCTTCCAAGACACCAGTGGGAAGCGGACGTCTAGTAAACCGCTTCGCGATTTACGGTATTTACCTCGCCATTATAATGACGACTGAAAAGTGACGTAACGAAATATTGTGTTTCACGGGATCCGGAAGATGTTAGCAATGGTTGTTACATTATAGTTCCCAGAAAACAAGCGCCGTTTGCAATATTTCCGGAAGTGCCGACACACATTATGTTGTAAGTACAGCTTAGGAGGAATATGATGAAAAGCATCAGTATAAATAGGAAAACGTTTATTAGCCATGAATGACACTATGATTGAGCGGCGTTTTGTGACGGCAAGTGATGAGCGTTCAGGGAATTTATAAGTTCACATGATTGCTAACTATTCGCAACTTCCAGCCCGCCGCTCGCCCTCTCGCGGACGAACGGAGAACCAGAGGAGCGGGGACGGCAGCGGCGGCGGGCGGCGCGGAAACGGTGGCAGGGACTGTCGGCCTTGACGCGTGAAGCCGTTTTAACGAAAAAAAGTGAGCGCGCTAAAATAGGAATTCTTGTGCTTTGCCTTGCAACAGTGTTGCACGAAGGACCGGGATGTCTAATTTCATTAGGGACCTTTCGTGTATCGCATACGCTGCGGATTTCTGGTCTTGTGCATGACCGCCAGCTCGATCTGTGCTCAACGTGATGGGAAAGGGCGCTCCGCTAAGTACACGAAGAACTCCATAGTACGGCTCTACGCAGTGCCCATTTCGCTGCCGCGGCGCAGGAGAAAACGCACCGGGCAAGGTAAGGTATGTCCAGCAATACAAATCGGGTATGTGGTTCACGTTTTACAGGCCGTTGCTAAAGGAACATGACCATTTATTCCAAGCACTTCTTAAAAAGACAGAATACGCGGACTTGCTTTCAGGTACTGGCAAAGCAAATAAAGAAATGCCTGAAGCATTTGGGCGCGTTCTGTGTTCGCCAGCCGCTCGTGACGAGAGCTTAGAATGCGCAGTTTTCGCCAGAGGGACCGCAACGTTGCAAATAACACGGTACTTAAAAATGTACGGTGTATTTTAAAATATTTATTTTTGATAGAGCAATAAACAAAACCCTTAAAACGCGCCGATTATGTTAATAGGCAGTTTTCGCACAGCGTGCAATACCCCTAAGACTTCATTTGACGCACAGCGCACTGACGTTCAACCGACGCTACCAATTTTCACGAGCTTCTTGATAGCTGAGTTGTACAACTTAATAAAAATAGCCTAAGTAAGTAAAAATAAATGTAAAAAAAGTGCAATCGTTTTTTTTTTTTTGGCCCTACCGCAAAACCTCGGTGTTTTCTTTTCTGTACTCTTTGATGCGTACTTTTAGCTCTTTTAATATCCTACATTGCGCCGTCAGCAAGCCTTCTCGGTGTGCCGGGGCCGTCTGTTTGACGTCAGTGCGCTGCACTGCGAACTCGAAGTTTTGGGGTGTCGTGGCATGTGACAAGGGGTGTAAGGACTACAACCTTTGTTGTGTGGAGTGACGAGCACGGCAACGCTCCCGACGCGCACCGAAAAATTAGATGCTTCAAAGGCGGAGCGCGTTTTTGCCAGTTCTTTATGCTGCACTGCTGCACGGTAGCTCGAGGTAACAAACTTTTCTATCCATAAGCATAGGAGCAGCTTGATCACTGAGACAGTGAGCAGCGAGTAGCGAGCCTGTGACACGTAAAGACACCAAATACCGTCAACGCTACCCTTTCCGAAGCTTGACGGTCACCGTTCGCGGTTCCTCTTCAGAGCTCTAATGTGCCGGCGCAAAGCGCAAACACGATATCTTCATCACCCTCAAAAACATTCTGCTACAAACGGTGACATGGTCGGTGCTCTAAACGCGCTCGCCCACCACTAAAGCTTCGCAAGTTGAGGTTCGGCAACATTTAAACATTAGCACGCTCGTTTTCTCTAACGTGCATCAGCATCTCCGTCACCTGCAATATGATCCCTCCCTAACCGCTTCGCATTTGTAGAGAAATAATCAATTTTACCCCGCTGAACATTGGTCAGCGAGCAGGCGCACGGGATATCCTGGAGATTCTATCCTCGTCTCTTCCGCCGTCTGGAGCCACAGCCCGGCCTCTCTATAGGGTGTTGGAGTTGCGAATAGACATGCGGACAATAAAGCACCTGTTTGTCGGGAGATGGAGTTGCAGTGATGACCTGATATCGGACGACTCGCGTGCAGACGTACAAGCAAGTTTCGTCTCAGCGATTGGTAAGCGTCAAGTTGTCAGCACAGCACGTCGCTACCGACATTGACGTTTCGAGCACTGACCGCTTTCGACAAAAGTGCTGGCACCTGGGCTAACTTTGCGGAAAGACTCGAGGTTTTCCTCGAGTCCAGCGCCATTATGAACAGTAACTGAAAACGATCCACTATTCAGTCGGTGGGTGCAGCGAAACGTATCCGCATCTGCGGAGTCATGGTCGATCCGTACTCTAAGTGGTTGGAAGTTTACACGATGCATCGCCACGCGGTAGAAACGCGTCATTGACGTTCTACTCACTCGTTTCGCTACTTTGCCCTACCGAAAATACTTTTTCTGATAACGCGCCGAATCTCGTTTAAAAATAAACGATTTCTCAAAAAAAAAAAAAAAGAAAAGGAAAAACGGTTTTAGGCATTCCATTAGTTAACCATACCATCCTGCAACTAACGGGCAAGCGGAACAGACGGTGTGCGAAACGAAGAAAGCCCTCTTCGAAGCTTACGGAAGAGCAGGTTCGGTGAAGAATCGCCAAAGTTCGATGTTCCGGCACCACATTGCGGTCTCATCTTCCACGGAGAACGCCTGCCGAAGCGATGTTCTGGCGGACGAGGAGTGCCACACCGCTCGATCTCGTGACACTGCGGCCTACGAGACGAAGATCGAGAGGATTCCCAGATCGGGAGTAATGGCAGAAGCTTATTCGATCGGACAACTGGTCTAATGGAGGAATTTCTGGCAAGTCCGAGCCTTTCATGTAAAACTTGAGGTAGAAAAGGGCTCTGGTGTTGTTTGGCCAGATGGTGTCACATCCCTCTTGTAGACGTTGGATATCAATGCCCTTGAGTATGTAGCATAACGAAAATTCACACAAAATCTCTATTGTATTGTTTAACTGCCCTTGTACTTGGTAGTAGAATCTATGGTGGTGATTTGGACCTTCTCACACCAGGCTCTTTTTTTATTTTTTCGCCTCGTACTCTTTTGCGGTTTCAGTAGGCTTCAGCAATCTTTTGGAACGGGGACGCTTCACCTCAACAAGGCCATTTGTTTCAAGCCGTCCATCAGGGGATGCTGCTAGAAATCCGTCCTTTATATTAATGAATAAGCTCGCACTTTTGCACAGTACAGTTGTAAAGCATCACCCTCAATGATGCTCTCTTGCGGGCAAGAAGAAAGTCTTTGGGTACACGATACTTGAAACAAGTCTGGCACTATACGTTGTGGTTCGGCACTCACTAATGCCATCGTCCTTACAGAGCCTCATCAATTAATTATTACCTCATCACCTCATATTGCTCTTCGTCAACAGTAAGTACAATAGGCTACCGCCATATTACAATCCAAGAATTGAAAAAAATTAAGTCGTGCAGTCCTTCATTATGTTTATTTTTTATATAATGTAATGTTACTACGTTACATTACCTCGAGACGATCGACGTCCATCGTCGATCGCGTGTTCTTCTGAGACGCTTAGAACGGTCGCACATAAAACCCGCGTTTCTCCTACCCGACCGCTTCCCTCTCATTATCAGTAGGTTGGTTATAACCAAATAAGCTATAATTATGGTGTATTATTCATATTTAGTTTCAGTCACGTGAAAGGTGGTTCGCGGGCACTAGTGCCACTAGCGGGAACAACGAGGAAGAGGCAGGTGTCAAAGGTAGTGGCTTGTGGAACCCACGGGGCTTACGTCATGGCCCCTTCAGGTATTACAAGCTCCTTGAACAAGGGCATGAATAATGTCATTAAATAAGCTACGCTTCAGAGTAACGACACTTGGCCATATCGTGGCGTAAAATCATGGTTGCCTCTGATCTGAAGCTTTATCTTAAATCACAGGAAACTCTTTGAAACCCTAAATTGTCATCGGGGCTCCGTGGATGGAGCGGCGTTGCTCTCACGCCGCGCTGCCAGTGACTTACAGTACTGGGGGACCTCTCGTTTTCGCGCTGCGGGTCAGTCCCAGACACGAAGCTTTGAGGCTCTCCGGCGTGGGCTGCGGCGCCCGAACACACGTGTGCTGGGCTGTACACGTCTGTTTTTTCGTTCTTTTCTCATCGGGCGCGTAAAAGCCGGAGCCCCAAGTCCACTCGTCGAACAGCGTTCACCCACGCCTTCTCCGATTTCCGGTCCGTTGGAAACTCGAGACACCTCCGGGCTGTGCAGCGGTTGTTTGAGCAGCCCACAGCGCTACAAGTTGTACTCGGCATCTCTCGAGGAACAGCTGGGCAGTCTTGGGCGCACCGAGTTGCTCGCTGAAATGAGTCTTGGAGTCCTCACAAGCATATAAACAAAAGGCTATACCGAAGCTACACGGGCTACAGATAAAAGCGACGGCTAAACACGCCAATCACAAGCCGAAGTAGCGGTGGTAGCGGCTCAAAGAAGCGCGCAACGCCTGGACCGGAGGAAAGAAAAGAGAACGATACTGACGTCACGGCCCAATGTTGCTTTAGCGATCGGCAACCTGGCTGGCCGCCCGCTAACGAGCAGCGGCTCGCGGCGGGTCGCATTTTTATTATCGGCATTAGTTGAGAACGCGGCGTCCCCCGGACGTAATATTTCGGCTGGGGTCGTATTTTGTGTCACTACAGCGATACCAGTAATTTATTTCATTTTGAGTTTTGGCCGGAGTTGCCCAGCGTTTTTCTTTGAAAATCGTGGCGTTGAAAACTGCGCTAAAATAGCCCAATGCACTTGTATAATACGTGTTGACGTTACAGACTGCTATTATAGGCACGTATTTACGCATATAGCCAATGCTATGAAGCACGCAGAGTGAATCAGCTTGACAAAACACCAAAAGGATGCTAATCTAATATGACAAATCGAACAATCAAAGCAGACAAGAACGAAGCATGGAGTTATGGAACGAAGAACACATACTGGATTAGTAACAAACTGTGCATTAGTAAGAAACTGCGTTTCCGTCGTCTGAATGCTATTATAGCTTGAATAAACCCTACTCACTTTTTAATGGTTCTTTTAGAGCGCAACTTTTGGCGCCCGTTTGCGGGATTTTTTATTTATTTATTTATTTAGTATACTCTCAAAGCGCCCTTTCGGGCATTGTATGAGGGGGGAGTGCACGTTTTTGACAAAAATATTAAAACAATAAATTTCGTACATATTTGCTTAAAGACAAGAAACAGTGCAAATATACAAACTCAAGAAAAAGTACACTCGTACACAAACAAAAATAACATAATATACCCACTCAAAAGAAGAACACTCGTACACAAACAGGGAGCATCATGCCAACCAGGCTACAGGAAAAAGAAATTAAACTATCTTCGCACATGAAAAACAAAAAGGACACCATCCTATGACTCATTCCTGGGAAAGTGGAACAAACGTTCACATGTAGATTTGAATTCATTTTTATCCGTTATATTTACAACGTGGTGGGGCAATGAGTTCCATTCTGTAATGGCGAGCTGTAATGGCGAGTTGCGAAATTGGTTAGTGCGACAATTTGATAAGCAAATTTTGTGAGGATGATCATGTCTGGGAAAGATGCGATGAGGGGAGGCAATAAGCGTTCCTTAAGGTTAATATCAAAGTAATAAATATTGTGGATGAACGCCAGACGGGAGACTTTGCGCCTGGCGTCTAATAAAGGTAAATTAGCCCTTTGTTTCAGCGCTGAAACGCTCGTGTATGGTGAATAGTCACTATATATGAAGCGCGCGGCTTTGTTTTGAATTTTTTCTATTTGGGCAATTAGGTAATCCTGGTGGGGAGACCATATGATGCTGGCGTATTCAAGCTGAGATCTGACAAAGGACTTAAAAGCTAGTAAACGAGTTTCAGGGGAGCTAAATACAAATTCCGTCTGATGAATCCCAAGGAACGACTGGCTTTCCCAACTATGTAGTTAATATGATCGTGCCAACTAAGAGTATCAGAAATGAAAACACCCAGATATTTATATTTATTTACCTTTTCCAGAGGGACACCATTGATAGCGTAGTTGCAACTGATTGATGATTTCTTTGTTGTCACAGTCATATATTTTGTTTTTTCGATGTTAATTCGCATCTGCCACCTGTTGCACCATGAAGCAATAGAGTTCAAATCGTTTTGAAGTGTACAGGTGTCGGCTGTATGTACTATCTTTTTATACAGCACACAATCGTCTGCGAAGAGTCGAATCGATGAAGAAATGTTAACAGGGAGATCATTTATATAAATGAGAAAAAGAAGAGGTCCCAGCACGGAGCCCTGGGGCACGCCAGACTTAACATCAGTGCTTGATGATAACTGATCAGAAATTGCAACAGATTGGGTTCTATTCGTAAGGAATTGTCTAATCCAAAATATAAGTGAGGGGTCCATATTCAACGTTTCAAGTTTTTGTAATAACCGCTGGTGTGGTACGCAGTCAAACGCCCGAGAAAAGTCTAGAAATATGATGTCGGTCTGTTGGAGCGAATGAACGTTTTCATAAAGATCAGTTACAAGCTCGAAGAGTTGCGTTTCGCACGATTTGCCTTTTCTAAAGCCATGTTGTCCCTCAAAAAGAATGTTATTCTCCAAAACAAAATTAATAATATGACTATATATGATATGCTCTAAAATTTTACAGGGAATGCTCGTTAACGATATAGGTCTGTAGTTATTTAAACATGACGTGTCACCGGACTTGTGAACAGGAATAATTTTTGCATGCTTCCAGTCATTCGGCAAATGCCCTTCTTCGAGGGATTGCTGATACAACAAAGCTAGAATGTCGCTAGAAAATGGCTGCGTAATTTTCAATAATTTAGTGTTAATGCCATCTATGCCTGGCGAAGAACGATAAGGAGGCCTTCTATGATTTTTCCTATACCACGTGAACAAACAGTGATCTTTATCCAAAAACGCATGGTCATAGGTCAATTCACAAGAAGGTAACGGAAACGATTCGTTGGTGAAAACTTCACTAAAACATTCATTAAAATTGTTAGCAGTTTCAAGGTCGGTACATCTATTTCCCTCCGCATTCGTAAAGCTACGATTAGAACTTGTTTTCGGCGGATTTATGCAATTCCAGAATTTTTTTGGATTAGACTTCAGAAGGCCATGTAAGTCATCTCTGTAGAAAGTTTTTTTAGCTTTTTTAATTTCGAGAGCACATATAGATGAATGGGAATTATACAAGTCCCAAGATAGATTATCGTTGCTTTCCATGGCCCTGTTGTACAAGCGTTTCTTTTTGTTAAGAAGAGACTTAAGTTTTTTTAGAAAACCACGGACGTAAAGGGTTGTTGCACCCCGCAACTGGTTGCGGGGGTGCTGAGTTGCCATTTCGACTTCGATTATCACCATTTTGTGATCACTAATCTCTTCAAGAACATTTACGCGCTTAATTATGTCAGGGGCAGTCGTAAAAAATATGTCTAGAATGGAGGTTCCTCGGGTAGGCTCAAGAACAACTTGAGAGAGGTAAAGAGATTTAAAAACATTCAGGAACTCTATACACTCGGAAACATGTCTACAGTCTGGTAGCGGTTCACAAGAAATCCAGTTAATTCCTGGATAATTAAAATCTCCTCCAAGAAATACAGGACATCCGGGGTCTCCGGGAAATACAGGACATGAGCGGCGTCGCCTTCGGCGCCGGCGTCGGCGTAACTGAGTTTGTGCATTTTGGGACGTATGATGTCGCACGTTATGTCACGAGGGTTACCCTTACGAGGGAAACACTCACGAGGGTTATCCGCACAAGGGCGCCCTTACGACGGAAACCCTCAAGAGGGTTATCCTCACGAGAGTAACCCTCACGGGAATCACCCTCCTGAAGATGACCTTCGTGAGGGTTACCTTCATAAGGGTAACCCTCGTGAGGGTTACCCCCTTGAGGGTAACCTTCGTGAGGGTAACCATCGTGAAGGTTGCCCCCAACGTAACCCCCGTGAGGGTAACCTTTACGGGTGTAACCCTCATGAAGGTTACGCTCACGTGGGTAACCCTCACGGGGCTCCCCTGTAAAGGTTACCCTCACGGGGGTAACCCTTGTGAGGGTTTTTCCGTGAGGGTCACGAGGGCTCGTGACGCCACATATGTCGTCATTATGGGAAACACGGGACGTCACGTGACGTATGACGTCAGTGGATCTAACATTGCCAAAATTTCTGCTAAATTTAGCGGGGAAGGAGGAGGCGCATGCCCTTCTCCCCGTACCCTCCCTCTCCTCCTCAAGAGCTGCGCTCCAATTCGTTTTTACAGAGAATTGTAAACGTCTTTCATGTTTTTTGAACATGAAACCCAACTTCTCTGACCTCGCGCGAAGAGCGGAGAAAAGAAATAAGGTTTTCCTCGTCTCCGTGCGCGCGGCGACGACAACGGACGAGGTCGAAATCTCAGCAGAATGTCGCCCGTAAGGCTATCGCTTTGAAAAAGAAAAAACTTGTTTCGGTCAATCTACGGTGGCATATCTCAGACGCTGTCATGCCCGTGCTCGTCTAGTTGTATGTGCCGCCGACAAATGACGAAAGCGTCGAGAGCGCGCATGGGAGCCGGCGCCGAGCTTAGTGGGCTATCTTCCGATAGTCCTCACTATGCCGGCGCGCGTCTCTCTAATGTACAGTCCGAAAATAAAATTACTTATTCTCTTTATATATATATATATAAAAATATACAGAATACTTATTTATAAATTCCCCATCTCCCCGTTTCAGTACGATATGATCAGATCATCAGAGCATACTATATAATACACGTATTGCGCATCTACGCACATTTATTCAGTAGCATGTATAATTCAACAGGATGACGCTATCCTTTGAGTCCCCGATGCTCAGCCCGTTTTCGGAAAATACGGATATCGATCATGTCGCCAGGCGTCACGCATGACGCGTCAATACTCACGTCCTTCGCACGAATTGACCAGCCATCACTCCAAGCAAGCGCACATGAGGCAATTAAGGCAAGCAAGGTCATGACATCGCCTGCGAATGCCGCCACAAAAGCCCGAAACATCTTTTTTTGAACAAGGCAAGTTTATTTCTGGTATTTTCACTCCAAGATTCCACCTCTTAGCCGCGCCTCTGTGGCAAATCGCAGCGTGATACGTTCAGAAACCGAATTTTGCACACCGTTTAAAGTGGGTTCGCGGCGTTAGCGTATACATGCTGTATACTGAAGTATCGTGGAACGATTTTTCAACATCCTACAATAAAATGCAGTGTTGACAAACAAGGAAATAAACAACAAATAGTGTTTTTAATGCCATAGTAAATTTATTATCGCTGTTTATTTGACAATAACGTATACTGCCACATGAGACCGACTAAACGGGAAGGTACAAAACGGAGAGAGAGATACTCTAAAAATTTTATTGGAATTTTTGCATTAAGCCATTAAATAGAAACATGCCGAGCAAGGTGCTATTGTATTTACTACCGTCATTAAAACGGGTACTCTTCTTCCAGATTCTCGGAAACTTGACACGGCAATTCTTTCTGGCATATTATTCGCACAGGTAAAAAATAGGATCCCACCGAATGTGCTTGCGTACTATCAGCCGCACAGAGGACCAATCGACGCCGTGGACGACCAGTTTAGTTTATGGCTACACTTTGGACAATAGTACTCTGTAGGTCAACATGATAATGCAGTATTTTTCAAATATGCATTACAAAACGTAGTAGTTTAAACCCCTATATTTGCAGCCTAGGGCGATAGTAATTCTTATAAATGTAGCATCTGAGATATTTTGTAGAAATAGCCTAATTTAGCACACCTTGAAAAAATCCGTAGTATTGTAGCCAATATTGTCTTTAAAGGGAAGCTAAAGAGGTTATTGAAAAAAAAACGAGTTAGAAGTGAATTCTGGGGTATTTTTATCCAGTGAATCTGAATATCACTTTCGTTTTCCCCGAAGATGTAACTAAACGCGAGGAAACACAAAACCCTTCGAGCAGTCGTCACATCGTAGGCAGCTCTTTTGGTCGCCAAGCGCGTGTCACTCATGTGGAAGCTTGCCAGGTATTGTCGATTTTGAACGCGTGTTTCAGAACCTACTTTCACGACATTCTCTTTAAACCGCCAGGTGCTGCGAATATGTGATTCGCCCGAGAAGGTTGGCGAGCAAACCTGTCGCCGCTGTTTCCTGTTGCGGCCACTAGGTGTCGTTGATTTCGCTGGAGTTGTCAGTATTCCCTCGCACTGACACCAGTCGTGACGTCTTTTCATTACCTTTTTGAAAATAGCAAGAGTGCGCGTACATAGCTTTAAAAGGCGCACGTGCGGGAGCGGAGATTCCGAACACACTGTATATAACGTCACGCTCCGGGAAGAAGGGGCACTCCAACGGTTCTTGAAAAATTATTTTCTGCAGCCTCCATACGCCAAATTGAAAAATAATCTTGATATTCGTGATCCTGTAGGCCAAATGACGACGATTTAAGTTTTTTTTTTCATAAATACAGAACCGCTTCAGTTTCTATTTAACCAGGGTCAAGTCGTTAGGCCTCCTGGCCATAGAAAGTTTGATTTAGCTTACACACTCTTGAGAGTGCCTACGAGTCAATTTTTCCCCACACTAATCGGTCAGTCTATTAAGAAGATTTGTAAAACGAGTCCAGTAAATGACGAAGCGGAAAAAAAAACCGATTTGCTCAAAAACGTTTTTGCGCAAGCAAACTGAGCATCCAAAACGGAATGCTTACTGTCTCTGTGCAGATGGCGTTTAATGAGCCATGCTGTTTTCCGACGTCGTCATTCGTTAGACGAGCTTCGTCGACCACGGTGATAGGCCCAACACCTGGGAATTATACTGCGAAGGAACTTCTACAGTAGTCACTAATATCGCGTTGCATAGCTTGCCGTAAATATTCTTTCCTTATTCTTATCCTGAATGCTGTAACAAAAAGTTGATTTTTGTAAATAAATTTCTGAGATGCAATACAGGTAAGGAAAACGATGCATGGTTCGTGTAGCGCAAAAAAAGATTGTTCTTTTTTTTTTACAAATGTTGTTTATTTTTGTTTGCAGACTGAGTGGCATAGTACAAGTTGGCCTAAGTGTAACGAATGAGTCGTTTGTTTTCTACGATGCTTTTAATACAAGATACCGAGAAAGCGGTAAATAGCACAATGGGAACCTTATTGTTTCCACTACAAAAAATATAAATAATGAGCGGCAAATGCAAGGTTTATGGTCACATGGGCGACAAGAAGGGCAGAGGGAGGCTTGTCACCCCTACCGCTTCCAGCGTGAGCTTACTTTTGATAACACTTTGGCGTCTCGTGAGTTTCCAGCACGACGAAGAGCGACGAGAAGGTGCTTGAGGCTAGCCATCCAAAAGAGACATCAAGCTCTTGTCCCGTCAGTGGCCACAGTACTGCCGAGGTATAAAAGTAGATAGCTGTATATGCCCCCAAGCAAAGTCTTGACAGATCGTGTAAAAACACATACAACTATCTCGACGACGAAATTAAGAAGGGTAACAAGAGGGACAAAGGACAAACAGAAATCTCCAACCACAGCTAGGTGACCGGTGCGCGACCGAAAAAATCCGCCTGGTCCAGGTATCGAACCCGGGACCTCTCTATTTCCAGTGTGGAGCGCTGGAAATAGAGAGGTTATTTCCAAAGTGGAGCGCTCTATCAACTGAGCTAACCAGGGGTTAGACGTCAGTAGAGCAAACGGGTTTTATCAGCTGCCACCAGTCTAACACCAAGAGTGAAAGCTTGCATTTTAAGGTTATGATTATAATGCAATGAAATGCAATTTGCATTTACGTCACTTCCAACATTGCTGCCATCGAGTAAAGAACGAAAGGAATATGCGTTATTCATGTGTTCATTGTGTCCGCCAGAAACATTTCATTGACCTTGAGTGTCTTGAGCAACAGCTGGCCCTCGAAAGCCTCGTCAAGACATCTGGTCTTATTTCTTCGTGAAGGTGACGACTGCCACGCTGAACATCTTTTCAACTGGATGGAAGTGACGTGTGCCTCACGAATGGTTGAAGCACTACATCGTGCTTCTCCAGCGAAGCGATGGAAGTGCTCCCTACCCTGGAGAAAGAGAAAAGCCTCTTCGCTGCAGCTGGCGCATGATAAAGTCGAAATCATACAACTGACCAACCCTGTAATAAGAATGGATTGATATACATCCAACTATACCAATCTAATCTAAATATGCCGGCCAATATCCCCAGGCGGTGGCACACGAAGTTAGTAAGACAGGGTTGCTACACATGATAATTTGATAATAAACATGGTTTTTATATTTATAGTACCTTTGTTTTGAACAGGTTGAGCCTCGGTTGAGACGTTTCTGAACAAGAGAATGAAACGTTTTATACTATATCAATACTACAAGTTATAAAAGAAAGTAAAATCACTACGACATTCCTCAAAACCGATAGTTAGAAAGTCATTTAAAACAAGAAAATGTAGACGCACGTTTTCCGTACATACTGTTTCAGGATGCAGTTCAAAACTTGGAAGACGCGTAAGCTTCGTTTTTAAGATTTGAAACACGATAGCGTCATCGGGCCCCGGTCGCATCGCCTTCTCATTTGCCGTGCAAGCGTGCATTGCGTAACCTAACCAATCAAAAAAACAAAACAACTTTGCGTTGTTTAGTTAGTAGCGTGTTTGCCTTGCAACTGAAGGGTCGTGCATTCAAATCCCGACTTGAATTCTTCAAAGTTTTTTTTTAACGCAAATGAATTACTTTATAAAGTGAAATCATTTGAGACATGCGGCGAACTTTAATTCGCATTGCATGTCATGTTTTTTTATCCCTTTCACTCCACGCGTAACGTTACGTTTCACGTGAGCGTTGTGGGTTGTTTGAAATTCCCGCGCAAGGTCACGTGGCTGTGACGTCATTACCCTATCGACCAATCAGAATTTTTCCGTCATGCCACCGACATCGGCTTTTCTGCGATACGAGTTCCTTAACACTCTCGCATTACAAACGCACGGCGCAGGGGCCAGCAGTAGTGCAGTCCAGTTTTCTCCAAATAGACGCCCGCTGAGGCCACGGACAGCGAACGGTAGAAAACGAAGCCCCATACAGGAGTTTCACTCCCTCTTCAATACGGAATCTTTTACATCCTTGCTAGTCTACGTCAGGTACCATTTTATTTTTTTTAGTGTTAAAAAAAATTGTTTGAAAGGATATGTGCCTTGAAGTGATAAAAACAGCGCACACAAAAAAGACAATCATTTCAGAAGAGCTCACAAAAAAAGCTGACGCACGAAGAGGGTGACATGGGTGCAGATAACCTGGGATGAGGCCGGCCATAAAGGTTTGTCTACAGAAAAAGCTAGCCGCTATGAAAAGCAACTTGTTCTTGGCGGAATAAGCTGAAAAGCAGCTTAAAAGAAAGACATCTTATTCTTTAGAAAAAGATAAGTATTGTAATATCTTCTGCGCAGCAACGAACAGTGCTTCCTGATAACATATTCGGTGATTACCACATCGATTTCAGTGGATTTTAGGATTTGACGTTATTCCAGCGAAGGAGGTGTCCCCTCCTGTTGTGATATTATGAAAATAATCGTAGTCACTATAACCGAGAGGCATTGTTAATTCTTGCCTACGCACTTTCTGCGTGGAGCTCCTCGAAGAGGCGCACAATCACTCGGTGTCCTCTTCTTCCCCATCTTCGATTGCAAATAAAGTAAAAAAGTTGAAAAAAAAGTCATATAAATACATTATACCTATTTGCCCACGCTTCAACCATATTTTTAATTCTTTTTAAAACACTTTTTTTACTTTATAATTTTGTTGTTATGGCCTGCAGAAAAAAAAAAAAGTCGACTCAAGAATCTCGACGTCGTAAAGAAAGGCTTTGAGCATATGAAGAATATCAGACCTCTTTTTAGATCCGTCAATGCCCGTGATACCGTCACTGCGGTCAAGTTTACCGAAATTACAATAATCTTGTTTTTTTCTTTTGCGGGAGGAGAGGGGAAGGGGGGGGGGACAATTTTCTTTTATCGATCTCAAAACTTCCGCTTTTTATTCTTTCGTGAACAAAAATGTAACGATTTACAGTAAAGCCATTACGTAAATAAATAAAGATATTACATTACTCAAGAAAATATGTAATTATTCCGCTAAAATGACTGATAACGCATAACTTATAAGGAATTACATGCCGTTCTGTTAATTGTAATTTGTGACAGATTATGTACAAGTCTGCTCGGGACTCGCCCCATCCTGCGTTTCTTAAAGGGGTACTGAAACAAAAATTGAAATTTTCAAATTTCGTTCGGAAATGGGTCAAGCATGACGTGTAATAACCGTAATTCATAATCGCACGTTTGTATTTTGAACGATTGGCTATATTTTTCGTTCCAAACGGTGCACTCGAGCGAGCGCTCGAAGAGAAGCGAACGGAGGGCGCGATGCGTCATGGGATATCCGGCGCAAACAAAAACAGAAAGAAAAGTTTCCCCGCATTCGTGACGTAGCAAGGCTGGCGGGATTATGAGCTTTGCCCTTGGTGGCGTTGTCAGCGTTGTGGTGGTGTCAATAGCGTCAGCGCGTTACAACCGAGCCGTTCGAAGTGCCCGTGGGGTGACGAGCGTGTGGCTGGCCCAAGAAGCACGTAGCTTCCACAGCACTGTCAGCTTAGGGCTGAACGGGGTGGGGAAAGCAACTTTGTCCGAGTTTTGAGCGACTGGCTAATCTTCTAGGGGGAGAATGGCTGCATCCGGCTGCACAAACGAGGGTCCGAGAAAGAGGAGAGTCCACCCTTTCCGTCTTCTTGGACTGTTTGGTTCAATGCGCGATTTGTGAGTTGAGGAGGAAAGCTAAGAAGGAAAATGTTGAAATGCCAAAGAGCGGCGTTGTGCCAGAGGAATCTGCTACGTCACGACTACGTAGCAGATTCCACAACGTTGCTAGACTACCTCCTAAATAGGCTCCGCATGCATCCACCAGGTGCACATTGGAAGATCGTTTATTTAGCTTTAAAATTAGTTTTCTTGTGCCTTTCAACGGAAGACTGGTGTTTTTGAGGTTAGGGTGCAACATGCAACACATTCAAGCCAGAAAATGAGCGCTGAAATTTCGTTTCCTACCCATTTAAAGGGCCCCTGAAAAGAAAAAAATTTTTTTTTAAAAACAGTCTGGTTGGGACACGCCTGTCAAAAAATAAATTATACGCGAAAAAAAAATTTTGGAGCAATATTGACGGCGAGAGATTTATTTGAAGTTTTGCGCGCAAATTCCAGGCCCTTCAGCTCGGCTTCTCATTGGTAACGATGGTCATTCAAATCAGCTCCTCATTGGCCAATAGAATGAGTGACAGCTTTGATGTTGGTTATAAAATCTTCGTGATCTCTTGAAATCGCCTTTTGAGTTACATATTTTTAGGTTTAAGAAACAATCCATCGAATGAACGTCGTAATTGTTCACAAACGTTTTACAAAAGAGTTACTTCCGTTCGGATAAAACAACAAACAAAACGCTTCGCCATTTTGTTTTTCTGTCATGGTCGCCGTCTTGCAACGCGTCTCGCATCCTCAGGTGGTTTTGTAGTTTTATCGCGGTTATATGTGAAGACCTCCTGAAGAGGGTTTGTTGCTTGTGTTAGTTAGTCATGGCCCATACCAGTCTGTTCGTCGTCTGCACACTAGTTTCAAGCTTACTCCCGGGTGGCTCGATGAACGCAGAAAGCACTCAGAACGCCATTGCGGAGGCTGGCGACAAACATGATAATTGCGACAAGTAATAATACTAACGAAATACACAAACGATCACCACCTGGGAGCAAGCTCGGAAACCACTGGCAAGGTGACGAGCATTCGGTTTATGGCATAGGAAATGCGCGGCCGCCGTTTTCGCTTAATTTTTAACATTCAAGATACAACGTTTCACATTGCTCAAAAAGTCACGTATATTCAGCCAGAAGAGTTTTGATACAAACTGAGTAAAGGGAACCGATTTAAGAACTATACATTTCTAAATAAAAGTAAAAAAAAAGTATTTTCACTAAACCCTTAAGTGCTTAGCAGAGTGCTACCCTGCAACCCATCAAGTTATAAAATATAGCCCCCCCCCCCCTTCCCCAACCTCCGCCGTCTTTTCACGATGCCCAAGGTTTTCGATTCCAGTCCATGGATTTTTGTTTCGACAGTGAATAAACTCAGAATGGATCAGCTGGAGTAGACACAATGTACAAGATGCATGCCAACTGGAATGACTGTTCCTAATGACTGAAGCGAGCCTCTTTCTTAGAGCCCTGCTCCTCTAACCGAGAGCGGAGTTCGGACACCGCAACCCTTAACTCTGGCTCGATGTTGAGTTGCGGCGTGTATTTTGTTGTCACCGCAGGAAAGCGAAGTTAACCTTATTTTTCTTTCAAATTCCAAGCCGCATCGCGATCCACGAACCCCCTCAGTCCCACGGGTCTTTTCTCAGCACCTACCGAGCTTTGTCCTGTGGCGAGGCTTGCTCTTCAGAAACAATTTCGGAACCAGCGAAACTCCCTGGCTTCTAGTAGGCTACCAGCCTCCGAGAAGAAATCTTTTCAAGCGTGCCATGACGATCCAACGGCTGGACATCTCGGCTACAGCAGGACCCTTGCCCGGATTCGTGACAACTACTGGCCAAAACTCCCGAAGACTGTTCATCGGTACACACGGTCATGTCACGAGTGCCAACGGCGTAAGAAGCTTCCAACGACACCTGCGGGATTCCTGCAACCGATATCTGCTCTAACTGCGCCATTCCAACAGATTGGAATGGATTTGCTTGGCCGTTCCCGCCGTCGACGTCGGGGAACCGCTGAATGATCGTTGCCACAGATTACCTCACCCGGTACGCGGAGACGAAAGCCCTTCCGTCGGGAACAGCGGTGGAAGTCGCCAAGTTTTTCGTCGAATCCATTCTCCTTCGACATGGCGCCCCCGAAGTCTTGATAACCGACCGAGGATCATCGTTCCTGGCCCAGCTCACTCAAGAGATCCTTCGGCTCAACCACACCAGCACATCGTCGGACCACCGCGTACCATCCGCAGACCAACGGGCTAACGGAGCGGCTCAACAAGACGATTGCCGACATGATCTCCATGTACGTCGACGTAGAACACAGGACGTGGGACGAGGTATTACCATACGTCACGTTCGCCTACAACACCGCAGTTCAAGAAACAACCGGGTTTACACCATTCGAGCTGGCGCATGGCAGGAAAGTGACGACCATGCTGGACGCGATGCCGCCCCATGAGCCAGTGGATGACGGATGCGACGATGCCCATGCGGTCAGTCAGAGAGCAGAAGAGGCACGCCAACTAGCCCGCCTTCGAATCCACGATCAACAGCGTGTCGACGCTCGCGGGTGTACAATCTTCGTCGCCGCGCCGTCCACTTCCAGCCCGGAGACAGAGTGTGGGTCTGGACACCGATTCGTCGCTGCGGTCTCAGCGAAAAACTGCTGAAGCACTACTTTGGGCCTTACAAGATCATCCCACGCCTAGGCAATCTGAACTACGAAGTTATTCCCGACGGAACACGACCATCAACAAGACGTCAGCCGCGACCCGAGGTGGTGCACGTCGTCCGGCTGAAGCCGTATTACGAACGATAGAACCTTGCACTCTCGTCGACGAGTGAACTGTGAACTGTGAATTGCGGCTCGCGATTCTGCTGTCCTTTTGTTGTGGATTTGTGTTTTCGTTTTTGCTGCATCGGGGCGATGTTTTTTTAAAGGGGAATAATGCCGCGCGCGCAGCTGACCAAGCAGGCAGCGCGCCCGTGGCATAACGGTTATCGCGCTTGCCTTCCGCGCAGAAGGCCAAGGTTCGATTCCTAGCCGCGGCTACCTTATTTTGTTGACTCTCTAATGTGATGTTCTGGTAAATTCGAGAACCGTCTTGCTGATTTGAGGATAGAATGTTCTACGCACCGTACCTTCTACGCTGAATGTTCCAGAAGCCCACGCGTGTACGATAGGGGCTCCGCGTGGCGAGCCGGAGTCAGAGTCTCGCCCCAGCGCTCGATCCTGCGGTTTCGCCGACATTGACGCCCGCGACGCTCTGCTGTTTTCTTGTTCCCTTTTTGTTTTGGGCACAAGTTCGCCTCATCTACCGTTTAGTTTCTTCAGTTATCATCGCCTCGTCAAATGTCATTCGTGACAATATATGCTGCCAACCACGGTTTGAGCAGTGCCATTGGCGTAGTGTGCAGAAGCTTAAATATTTTTTGTACTGACATGCACGCAAGAAAAAGGACACCTATTCCAGTTCATAAAAACGAAAATATTTAGAAATGGTCGATTGACGCCATGGAAAAACATTCAATAAGACCCGATGAACGCTGAAAGAGCGCAGCAAGAAGCAGCTGCAGGATATAGCGAACTTGTGAAATGCCCCGGCATGGCGGGCGGGGTCGGTTAAACGGGAAACGCGGCTGGACGTTAATGAAGCACATAATACAGCTTACAGAGGCTGGTAGCCGACGCACAACCTCGGCTTTTCGTAGTGAAGATAATCGCTTCAGCGCTCCCCTCTCCAAAGCTGCGAGGGGAGCCGAGCTGGGGCAAGATAAAGAGTGGAGAGGGGATATGGTGAAAAAGTGACCAGGCGGGCGCGAGCGGAAAGCGGCGTACGCTGTCCGTCGGCCTTTAAGCGGCAAGTAGTTCCCATGGGACGGTTTCACGCAACCTCCCGGCACGAAATCTCGCAGGACGCCATGTTGACGAACCTTCGTCCCGTGTCGTTCTATGCGCGGAGGCAGTGTTTTCCAGCTCGGTGGAGTTCTTTTGCGTCGTGATCGACAGCGTCTTGCCGGAGTAGTCGGTAAGATAGTACACTATCGGCTGGTACTCGATTTTGATACATATCGGTCTCCTGATCGAACCTGTAGGTGGAGCCAGGGACCAAAACGTCGACCCGTCGGCGACCAAAATGGCCCCAGTGTATAGATTCCTCCGGGACGACTTTGAAAAGAAACAAACCGGAAAAAGCTTGAGTATGTGCGGCCCAAACACGCTTCCGGTTGTTTATACTGAGTTCTCTCTCGTCCACGGAGCAACTGACCATGGGTCAACGTATTGCCAACACAAAGTCCGACGCAAATTCGCAACTTTCACGACCTATAGGGGGCGCACTGGTGCCTATCAAAATGGCTGTCATCTGGATGATCGTCGTGGAACAGCGTTACGAGGCTGGGTCTGCGACGCGTAAGTAATTCTAGTGTTGCTATATACGAGCAGTATCAAAACCTTGCGTTTTTTTTTTCACGTCAGGAAGGTGTAGGCAAACGCTTTTATTATGAGGCCTATCATCCAGGAGCTAGGGAGCGCGATTCTCACACCGCGGTGCCACCATCGCTGAAAGTTGCGAATAACTGAGCGTCTGCGTGTAAACAAAAGGCGACATGGGCGGACGCCGTGCTCGCCAACATGGCGGGATCCGGCTTTCCGGAAGGGAAAGGCGTTTTGTAGAACAGCCCCATTCGTAAACTCGACTCTTAGAAACGATTCTATGGGTCAATACTTTGAGAATAATCTTTTTCAACGCAAGGGGGCACGTTGAAAAAGATTATTCTCAAAATGAATTTTCGATTATACCCTGATAAGAATGCTAAAAAGCAGCTAGGGGCAAATAATTTTCTAAGCGCTTTCAGCGGTCAAATTATTCGAAATGTTTTTTATGTTACATATAAGGGATATGTAACATAAAAAACATTTCTGAATATTGTCACTGACCGCTTAAAAACGCAGAGCGTTCTTGCTTCCTAACTGCTTTTTTAGCATTCTTATCGGGATATAGTGTCGAAAATTCATTGGATGCGGTGACTATAGTTTGGTGTTACATGTTTTGTAATAAAACCGAGACTTCCCTCAGACCGGTGACCCGTAATATGTATGCCGTATCAATTGTATTCTCCGAAATGTAGTCCAAGTATAGCGATACAAAAATAAAGACAACTTCGCAAAAATCTTTAGCTGTAGACTCCCAGGTCTCAAGGAGTTTTCACCCTCGTCTTTTTTTTTATCTTTTATACGTGGCAGTATTAAAAGACGGCGGTTCATTTTTGCCGCCTCCGAAACCAGAACCACTGTCAGTAAATAGCAAGCGAAAGATCCTCGCGCCTCCGACTGGTGGGATTGCGGCGTGATATCTCGAAGGCGCGCAGCTCGCCTTACAGTCTGGACTACGATTCAAACCAACGAGGGCGCGCCTGAGAGCTGACGACCGGACACATCACTTCCTTAAAGGACAAAAAAGAAAAGGAAAAAAAAAGCGAAAGTAATGCGAAAGTAGAGCACAGCTTTTGAGGAGGAGGAGCTCCCTCCCTCCTCCTCCGTACCCTCTCCCACTCTCCTCCTCCCGTCCTCCTCCCCTCTTCCTCTCCCTCATCACCTCCCTTCTCCTCCTCCTCCTTCTCTCCTCCTCCTCCTTCCCCCTTCTCCTCCTCTCATCCTCCTTCTCTGTACCCTCCCTTCCTTCTCCGTACACTCTCCTTCTCCTCCTGCGTACCCTCCCATCCTCTTCCCCCGTACCCTCCCCTCCTCCTCCATACCCTCCCCTCTACCCATAGTTTCCCTGCTAAATTTAGCTAAAAATTGACGCCACGTGACCTCAACACCAATTCAGTTTGGCTCCTATATGAAAGTAAGCGGGTTGTTGTTGTTGTTGTTTATTTTTATTTGCATCAAGGACAGCGTACATGATACTGGAGGCTTGTGGAAAAAGCGGTCACAAGACCAGCTTGACAAAAGCCACAGGCCCCCACATTGGCATTTATGCAGCACTAAAAAGAAAATAATCAACATGCCATACAGATAACAGCATCAACAGAAAAAGCAAAATAAAGAGAATAAAGAGAAGCAACAATGTACACAGTCAAATTACATCACAACCACGCAATTGTAGAATCTTGAAAAACATGATCGAAAAAAAATATACCGGTAACAGCTTAGCCATACCGGGCACACGTTTTGCGAAACAAGTGACCCGCTTGAGCCATACCTGTCGCCCGTCTGAGCCATACCGGTCACCCATTTGGGCGAACGAGGCACTCGTTTGGGTAAACGGCACCTGTTTAGGCAAACGGGCACTCGTTTCAGCAAGCGGGACGCCCTTTTGTTCAAACGGGTGACCATTTTGCACAAGCGGGTGACCGATGACCGTCAAACTGCACCGGTTTCGTCAAAACGGCTCCCCTGTTGCGCGGTGAGCCCGTTTGATACTGAAGTACAAAGCGGCGGCACGAGCACGCCTGTTTGACCCGCATGCAGTCTCGAGAGAGCTGTTTTGAATGTCGAGTACGCACATGTCACCACTGAGGCTGTAAGGCTGACAGACAGCGACATAGGAATCGCGGCGCAAGAGCCGACTTCGCCTCGATTTGGCCGACCGCGCTCGCTCTGCTGAAATGCGAGCGTGGGACTCCCGAGCACTTTTAGCTTGCTGAAGATGCAAGATGCTGCTATGTCGTCGTAAATCCTTTGCCATTCCAACGCCTGCGAAGCCGTTCCAGCGCTCGGCGTACCCAACGCAGCGCCTTAACGTAGAAATGAACGCCATGTGGGGCATTGGAAGGGTTTCACTGCGGCTTGCTTATTATGTTTTGTGCTGCAGACATCAGATGAGCATAGTAAAAGATTAGCCTTTAAATTGCCTTATCGGCTACCTCGACGTTTGAAAATGCAAGGCCATAGCAATGTGTGACAAAATGTATGTAGATATCGACGACAGCAACGCAATTACCGTTGTAAACACACGCAGCTTCGCTATCTTTTCTGTACCTGGATTTACTTTACAATTCCAAGAATAATAATTAAAAAAATGACTTTATGTTGTTTGAAAAAAGTGCACATAAATACAAGTACAAAGACATCATACACGGCACAAGGCACCCTGTCATATGGCTTGTCTGTGTCCTTGTGTGTTTTCAGCGCTTTGTTCCAAACTCCTCTGACCACTTTGTTGGCGTCTCCTCTCCTTTGGTAATAATGTATGATCATTATATCCAATGACGATCTCTATAGAAAAAAAACCTTCCTAGATGAGCATACATTACAAGGTGCTTTTAGACGAAAAAGCAAATAAATAAGGCGAACTAGAGCAGACTCGACAGGCTACCACGTATTAAATAATCCTTGTTGGTGACTCGATATTGAAGGGAAACAGAAGCGGTTCTGTATTTGAAAAAAAGAAAAACAGAAAGACAGAAAGACTTATGTCGTTTTTATTTGAGCTCCAGGATCTTGAATATGGAGATTACTTTTCCATTTGGTGCACGGAGACTAAAGAAAATAATTTTCGAAGTACTGCTGAAGCCTTCCTTCCCGAAACGTGACGTCATAAAAGGAGTTTTTGGAATCTCCGCTCTCGCGCATCTTCAGCGCCTATCAAAGCTATGCACGCACACTCTTGCTATCTTCAAAAAAGGTAAGAAAAAGACGTCATGACTGGTGCCAGTGCGGGGGAATATACCTGGCAAGCTTGCAATCGCACGCTCTGCCCACAAGAACAACACGCGCTTGGCGGTCGAATGATCCTCTAATGACGTAACGACTGGTCAGAGGTTCTTTGTGTTTTCTCCCGTTGAGTTCGTTTAGTTACATCTTCAGGAAAAATGAACATAATATTCAGATTCAAGGGATAAAACAACGCTAGAATCAACCACTATGTCATTTTCTGAAGGAAGCGTTTCAGCTTCCCTTAAGAAGCTAATGCCCACCACGGTTTCATGTTATGGACATGGATGGTTTTCAAGACGAATTCTTCTCGTTTCCTCTGAAGGGCAAACCCTTCCAGGCGCATTTGAACTTTCTATTCTTTAAGTTTTTTTAAAAAATATATCTGATCCAGTTGACAGCTTGAATCTGCTAGTTTATTTCAAGTACCTACCTTCAGATATCTCGTTCTCACTTGTGTCCATGACTTCTCAGTTTTGGCTTAATTTTAACCAGGATTTCCACCGGAGGCCTCATGGTTGAATAATTTTGTAACTTTCAAGGTCCTCTTCATCCGTTCTTTCTAAAATTACTGCTGTTTTTATTTTTTAACGATTCCTTCACTTCTTTATTTATACCTACAAACTGTAGCTGTTCTGTTTCACATATTTATTACTTTCCGAAAGATTATTTTCTAGCTTTATAGTCATTAAACAATTTATTCACGTCACTTGTTCGTAAATTTCAGGCATTCAAATGTAGGTGTCCAAAGTGCAACTTGAAACTACATAAGAAGTTCCTTTTATATACACTTTGCGGTACGACCTGGCCTCGAACCTGCCGAGACTGGTCGAGTATGACTGGAAAGAATGCACAAATCGGTCACAGAGAGAAAAAGCAATTAGTCATAATTGTTCTTTGTTTGATTAAGTTGTCTTTGTGGGATGTGTTTGGATGTGTTTACATGCGCATTTAAAATCACGCTCTTTTAATACCCAGCGCGAAAAGGTTATGGGCCAAGTAAGTCTCGTGTAATGGGCTGCCACACAACACTCAAGGATCGCAAAACAGTGTTCTTGTCCTCCAGGTCGGCACTAAGAAGAAAAAAGAAGTAAAATACTCTCGAACAATTTTATGTGAATGAATTCTTCGTTTTTAGAAGAATTGTCGGACGAACATCAGTATCAGAATGAAATAAATGAAATTTGTATAAGTGATCGCACTGCCGATTTCCGCCTGTCTATATCTTGCAGCAGTTAATGTCACCCCTTGTTAGAGGTGCGCTTGAAACAGTAAGAAGTTAATGAGGAAGTCAATGCGTAGCGCAAGTTCTTCTGCTTCTTGCGCAAGGGTTAAGGTGACGTCAGACCGCCGAGTTCTGATTGACTCTGATTGGAAGGATAGTGGGTAGACCTCAATGCTAGCTGCCTTGAGGTCTACCCACTATATTTCCAATTGAGCCAATCAGAGCCCGCATCGATCTGACGTCACCTTAACCTCTGCGCAAGAAGCAGATGAACTTGCGCTCCGCATTGACTTTAAAGCACTAACATGTTTAAGCTAGGTTTGTTTTGCACCGTACAAACTGGTTATGCTCATTTAGACGAGTATTTCTAACGCTGTTGGTGTACGTAATGGAAGCCTTCTTTCTGCAACCAACCCCATAACTGCGGCAAGATAAATCATTCTCGACGAACACTGCATTTATAAAAGATCAGTGATATTTTTGTGTTGAGCCAAGAACGTTCTAGAAGTGTTTAAGGGTCGCTACTCAACGAGAGCTTCAGCCTTCAAGAGGGTCATAGGAGTAAGTAGAGCCCTGCGAGGATAAAAGTTCGATCATCCACATCCGATCCGCATCCCCGACTTTGTATCCGCATCCGCAAAATTCGGAACCACATTCGGCCCTCAATCTGCGCATTCATTTTGCATTATGAAATCAAGCCTGAATAAAAATTAAAGCATCTATCTGTATGGTATCCTATAAGCTGTTTGCTTACCTTTGTGCAAAGAACTCTTCGCGTCAAAATACGGTGAAAGTCATTTGATCGTATTCTGTTTTATCGTATTTATAAAATAAAGCCATCATGCTTCCAGAGAGCCTTCGTATCGCTGGAAAGAGGATCGCAGTTATTAGATCGTCTTGGGAGTCTGTGACACTGACACTCTGTCCAGAAGATGCGCATAAAAGAAAGAAAATATTAATATTTTTTTTTCTGCTTTGTAACACGCACTTCAAGCAGACGCATATTTTATAAACATGAAAATTAACAAAGGACAGACTAATAGCATTGTGTCACTTTTTTCAGGCCACACAATAAAAAAAGTAAGAGAGGAAGGGCGCTCACTCACCGCAGCAAAGTACTCGTATATGTGGTAAGGCGCTAGTATACCACTGTGAAAATATCACAATACTCAGTAATGACAACACCTCCTATCGGTTTAAGTTTTAAACACCAACCCTCATCTGCATGCTCGGAACCATATACTTAAAAACGACTCAGCGCCAACTGTCGAGAAAGAAAACGCAAACACACGCAACGTTTCACTTGTCGAGGTTGCTGTGTTGAAGAAACAAAATATCGTCAACATGAGTGGATTAAGACTCGTTCGCCTCTTTTAAAGTAATACCCGCTAATGAGAAGTCTATTTCCGTTGGTGCACTTGATGCTGGGGTGGCATGCACCAACTGCGCTACAAGAATGAGGTGCGAAAACTCGTACTGGCGCAAGATACCGCACTCCAAAGGATCGAATTGTGTTGTTCTTACTTCAGTCTTCGTCCTTGTTGTTTTTGTCGCTTTTATACCTTCTTAAGATCGAATTCAACCTCCTTGATCTACTTGTAGACGAAGAAGGCACTTGCAGTCTTCTTCTAATTTCTTGTGGCTTGTACGTTTTTGGTTTTCTTTGCCCAAGGAACGCTTTCTGCTCTTCCCCTGCCAAACAAGAACACGCTTTCCCAGGACGACTGATACCCCTTCATTCTTTGCTTTTTCTAGGGAGAGCATTTTTGGAGAGATAGAACGTTCTAATGCGATCTTTGGTGAGAATCTAATCTTTCTTGACGTGAAGGACAATTTTCTCCCTGATTGGCACCTTTTATCTAAGAAAGTAGTTTGCTCCCGCAATACCATCGATAATGCACTTGATTGTACGTACCACTCACTCATTCACTCTACACTGTGCGGTCACACACGTTTATGGGCCGCCTCAGAAAAAAATGTAGATCCAGACCAGCGGAGATCCGCATCCGCAGCCACTGGTATCCGAATCCTATCCGCAATCCGCCGAGTCTGATTCATTTTTATCCGCATCCGCCAGTTTACTGTGAATATCCGCGGAGGGCTGTGGAGGTTAAGAAAAGCGTTCGAGGGAAAGGAGGGCTGTGGAGGAGGAAGCAAACGGAATGCTGGAGAGGAGAGAGGAAACCTCCTCCTCTTTCCAGCGTTCGGTCTGCTTCTCTTCCTCAGCCTTCCTTTCCTTCGAAAACTTTTCTTAACCTGTAACTGACTATAGTTACAAGCTAGGAGGATATAAATCGAATGAAGCTGCTAAGAGATGCATGCTGTATTGTGGTGCATGAATTACCTTTTAACACAGAAGTATTATGGGCTGGATATTTTGAGACAAGCATTACGCTCGAGTGTAACGTAAAACTGTTACACGCAGGATAAGGCGACCTAAACCATACATAGCCTAAAGCAGGCAATGCATAAGGATACAAATCATTTACAGCGTGTCCCCTCCCAAAATTACACAGAAAATAGAGGTGTGCGAATATTGAAATTTTCGAATACGAATCGAATACGCATAAGACAAAAAACCGGCTATCGATCGAATATCGAATATGTGTCTAGTAATAAAAAATTTGCAAAACAGGAGGTAACAAGAGGTTTTATTGTCTTTTTAAAATAAATCAATGCAACTGCATTTTACTGGGCTGCAGGAGGCTAAAGATATTTCTAGTAATGCACTTGTAGGGCCAGCAAGAAGGAGAAGAAGAAGAAGAACCGGGGGCTGGAGATACGGAGCTCGAGACCGAGGACATCATCACGAACTGCCGACCGGGATCGATTGTACATACCAGTAAATATATGGAGGGCAGATCAACACCCTTCATATGGTGACCCGGACGTGATCGCGACCTCAGCAAACTGAAATCCAAACCTGACAAGACTACGCAACGGCAAGTCACCGTCGTTTTTTTTCTCACAGTTCTTCTTACAGTAGCCTGACATGGCTGACGCTAACGCCGGAGGTGAACAGCCGACCACCGAACAATTGGTCCACCAACTGGGCACTATCAGCCGCCGACTACCCACATTCTGGCCTGCGGACCCGGAATTGTGGTTCGCGCAAGTAGAGCAGGAGTTTGCCCGTAGAAACATCACCGCACAAATGACAAAATTTCGTGAGGTCGTCACGTCCCTGTCGTCTGCAGAGGCAATGGAAGTGAGAGACATCGTCATTTCTCCACCAGACCAAGAGCCCTATGAACACCTCAAGCGAGAGTTGATCCGGAGAACCACCGCGTCAGAACAGCGACGCCTGCAACAATTACTCACGGCTGAGGAACTTGGAGACCGCAAGCCGTCGCAGCTCCTACGACGCATGACACAACTTTTGGGCAGTCAAGCCTCCTTGCGGGATTCTTCCCTTCTACGAGAACTCTTTTTGCAGCGTCTGCCTTCGGATGTCCGCAGGATCCTGGCAACGTCCAGCAATATTCCTCTCGACGACCTCGCCGAACTCGCCGACAAGATTCTTGATACGGCCCCACCCATGATTCAGGCGACCACTTACCCCACAAGTAGCCACCCGCTACCTGCGACAGAGGCATCTCCCTTTGATTTTCAAAGGCTGCACGATGACGTAGCCCATTTGATAACTGAGGTGGCTGCTCTTCGACAAAATCGTCCTAACCGGCCTGAAGCACATCACATGAGACGCTCTTTTTCAAAAGGCCGAGCAGACACACCACCGGTTTGCTGGTACCACCGTACCTACGGACCCCATGCGCACAACTGCTCTCCACCTTGCAGCTGGCTGAAGGAAAACCCCAGAAGCACTTACTGAAGGTGACAAGTCAAGTGCTTCCTCCCTCGCCAGGTCACCTTTTCTTTATCGTGGAACAGAACACAAAAGTGAGATTTCTAATTGACACCGGAGCCCAAGTAAGCGTAGTACCACCCATCGCCCCAGACACCATTGAAACCATCGTTGCGACACCCTCCACGACTTCCGACCAAGTCATCAATTTGCCGACATGTGCATTGGCAAACCGTGCCTTGGCCTTCCCGGAGGGGAGTAATGTAGGGCCAGCAAGAAGGAGAAGAAGAAGAACCGGGGGCTGGAGATACGGAGCTCGAGACCGAGGACATCATCACGAACTGCCGACCGGGATCGATTGTACATACCAGTAAATATATGGAGGGCAGATCAACACCCTTCACACTCATAACAAATTATCGTGTAGAAAAATTACCTGCTCAACGTGTTCAGAAAGTAATTACGCGCCGTAACCACATTTCCTCCAGTAGAAAGACCCTTTCACTCGGGAAACCTGCGAAATTTCACTGAAGTTTGAAGATGTTCGACTTATGGACAGTGTTGCCCGGCTGCTACACGAATATTTCTAATTTCTGGAAACAAATAATTTAGAAAGTACTTTATTTTATATTTCATAAAATGGTTACCAGTGTTTACATCAAACCATATAAAAGCGAAAATATGCGTTTTTAACGCTTTCATTAGTTATTAATGAGAACCAGGGATGCCAATAAGCCCAACAAATATTGCACCATTCCTCCGCCAAATGCAATCAACTAGTTGTTTTTTTAATTTTCGCGCGTGCGCACAAAAGTCGAACTCCAGTCGAATCTTTGTCGAACGTCACGTTGAAGGTTTGAAAAGGTCGAACTTGGTCGAACTTGAACCTGGGCAGGTTCGCGACACCCTTAGTCTTGACCAACGTTGGTCTTGACTGCGCGCGAGTGGCAGGAGTTGTTGTCAATGGCGATGCAATGTTCTGCTCGCACCTAGCTTTTTCTTTTTTTTTTCTTTTTTTACTATTCAAAGATTTTTATTAGATAACACTCTCGAGATTTATTTTATATTCATATTTCACTCTCGAGGTTTATTTTATTGTATAAATTTATAGAACGCGCAATTACATCACATATTGCTACAAAAGAGCCACACAACAAAGGGCTTGGTGAAAAAGAAACCGAAACTGATCCTGTCTTGCTGCCATCGGACAGATAGAAACGGAGCAGACCAATAACTCACGCATCATACGCCTTTCTCGGTGAATAAACATATTCGTAGGGGAATGCGTGGGATGCAGATTGTTCGTTGTTTGCTCGAATATTCGCCGTTTTTCCCGAATATTCGACTTTGGCCGATTATTCGGGTACTTCCGAATGTGGAATTTTCGAATCGAATATGTTTTGAATAAGAAAAATATTCGATTCGTATTCGAAATTTCGAATATTCGCACACCCCTAACAAAAATGGGCCGTAGAACTAAAATGATAATTAAAAATAATGACTTTTTTTTTGCAACGGTTGAAGCGGCAGCTGTCGGAGGGAAGTCGAATGACGGCCATGTTTGCCCATCTTATTCAGAGATGGCGCCACTAATGTCGCAGCAAGCGCAGGTGAGCGCTCGCATTGGTGGCGCCATCTCTGTATAAGCTGTGCAAATGTGGCCATCGTTCGATCTCCTCTCACAAGCTGCCGCTCCAGCACTGGTAAAATCAGTTTTTGAATTATCATTTGTTTCATTGGGAGTAGATAATTGGAATTGTGTTGGGTTATTAAGAACTGTCAAATACGTCTTTCAGTAAAGTTACAGCTTGATACACCAAGTCGATGATGTTTACGAACCATTTTTGGAGTGTCACGTTTAGAATTGTTGTTCCGCTTCGTAAGAGCGTTTCACTAAGGGACAGAGAATATGTCTACAAGATACTCTTGTAGATCACATACACCGTGGATTTTGGGTCCTGCGGTCGCCAACTCAATTTGTGCACAACGTGGCGACAAATGTTCCCACTAGAAGTGAAAAGCTTTTCCGTACGATCTACAATAAGTATATATTTTTCCGAAAGTAGAAAAAGCTCATCGTTCATCGGGTTGTCGAGCGATTGATAATGGGAATGGGTTTCTCGTTTTACTTGCTAAAAGGCCGTGGCAAAGAACGCGACTGTTTGCTCCAAGCAATTCCAAAAGACAAACTACGCATAAAAAATACTCGCAGAAGTTCCTGACGATTACTTACAACGGGCAGTTTGGGCGAGGCAGGTCGCGACACTGCGAATAACATGGTACACAGTCTACAGTACATTGCAATATTTTTTTAAATAAAGTAATACAGAAAAACCCCGATTCCGCTGATAGCATTAGTATGCAGTTCTTGCGTTACCACGGGACACCGTGGACAACGGCAACGCTTCCCGTCATGCGCTGAAAAGGTGCAGCGCGAAATGCCGGCTGCAATGGCGCGCCGCACGGTAGCCTGCGGTCACGCTATGCTGAAACGGTCTGTTAGTCATGACCATGCTGAATAAACCTGAGACTGGGGCAGAAATGAACATATATGTCGAAGGAACAGAAACATCCACCAGCTCGCCTGCAGCCTTACTGTACTATCTATGGCCTGTAAGTAACCATGGCGCGTGTTGATAGCGTGTTAAAATGCACTAAAACCGCGACGGTGGTCACTGACGTGCGAGGTTCCGACATCAATGTGAACGCTGCTCTTTCGGCGCTTTATGAACAGCCTGTGCGGTTCACTTTTTAGAGAACTGGTGACCGGGTACAGTGTAAACACCACGATATGTTCATCACCCTCGAGAATATTTTGCCACACACAATAACGTGGCCGGCGCCCAAAAAGCGCTCCGCAACTTTTAGAAAATAACGTGAAACTGAGGTTTTCGCTCCTTTTTAAAAATTAACGTGCTCGTTTTCCTAACGACGTCAACGTCTCCGTCACCTGCGATATGCTCCTGCCCCGATCGCTTCGCGTTTGCAGTCAAATAAATTAATTTACACACACTGACCAGCATCAGCGAGCAGGCGCACGCACAATCCTGAAAAATCTATCCCCGTCTCTACCGCCATCTTGGAACTACAGCCCCGCCATCTATAGGGCATTGAAGTTGCGAATAAGTGAGTAGAGAGGAATCGCGATGCAAGTAGCATGAACATAATAATGCACTCGCTGTGTTTCTGAAGCAGTCACAGACTACAGTCACCGACAAAATAAGAACGGCAGGGCCTGTTTTTCGAACGCCCGGCTTCCAGCACACACGCTCCCTGCCTTCCGTCATGCTTTGGCAGAGCGCGTGCGCTCAAGGTGCTACTCAAGACGCCGCCGAGACGTCGAAGCAAGGAAGCTCGCGCTAACGGCGGAGCATGCTGCAGCATCTCCTTGCCGTTTTCAGCAAATGTCAGTGACTGCAGCTCTCAATACCACCGTCAAGAGCATCCCAAGTGACATGGACATGTTGTAGACGTGTCGGAAGAATGTTCCCAATGTCGGCTCTTGCAGGAGACGCGATAAAGCGCGACGACCGGAGGCGGCAGTTTACCCCGCCTGCGCGGTCGTAGGCCTCCCGGGTCCGTCGGAAGCGCCAGTGCACGCTGCGTCGTCGTCTGTGTCTGATTGTGGTCGGCCTCTTTGAAATCGTCCTTGCGTTATAAAAACGAATGCGATTACGCACGTTCAAGTGGTACACATAATGTTCGAAGGTTGCAGAATCTTCCCGCTCGTCAGATTCCAGTGTAAGATATACATTTCGCGAACGATACAAAAATATGTCCCGCCCCAAACCCGACACTCTGCAAGGAAGATTCCTTGCTAGCAGTGCAGTCCAATGTGGCGCATGTGGCTCCTTCTCCACCAATGAAGATTTGGCGGCGAAAGGAGAAGGAAGACTATACTCAGGCTCTTCTAGTGACTTACTCTATTGCAATCAGTCCCCAGGACGGGCTCTATGGGGTGCACATCCAATAGGTGTGATACCTATGGTGACAACCTTGAGCCAAGGAAGTTAAATATGATTCAAAAACTGCCTCGAATAAAAATTCAGAATGCGAATATGAGGAAAAGTATAAGTAGGGTGTTTTTTTGCTGAATTACAGGGCTCGCACAGGAAAATTTCGCAAATGCTTCGTCCAGGTTCGGGACGAAAACCACCGCGGGGGAAAAGAGCGCTTTTCCGCATGGTAGCTTCAGTCACGCCGTGACTTTAGTCAGGAGCGGTTTAGGCGGTGCACGGCGACATGGTTGCACATGGTTAAAAATCGCGAACAACTGTTCAACGCATGTTCAACGTTTACCAACTCGCCCAGCTTACTACTTTACGACATGGTTGCCTCTCACGGTTGGGGTCCTACTCTCCAACTAAGAGAGAGACGACGGGAAAAATAACCAAGGGAAGCCCAAGTGAAAATTTTTGCAAGTGGCACCACTTGCAAGTGGTTTATTGAACAGGCACCACTAGCAAGTGGTACCAGTAGCAAGTGGTACCACTTGATAGTGGTACCACTTGCTACTGGTACCGCTTGCAAATGGTACCTGTTCAATAAACCACTTGCAAGTGGTACCACTTGCTGGTGGTACCACTTGCCAAACAGTACATTGTCATATAGACGCACAAAAGCAAAGCCAGATGTTAGTCTTTCTTACTTTTATTTTGCAGTTGAGTGCTTGTAACGCCGGCGAAACCGGTTGATAACGCTGGCGGAACCGGTGACGCTCCAGGTAGATGTGGCGTGACTTTTTGAAGTGAGCGCTGAGGGTGCATGTCGACAGCCTCTTATATTGATAAACGTCTCTCGTCGGAGTTCTAGAAGCGGCTGCCGCTGACGTCGTTGCTGGCGACGGCACAGCGACAGCGCGGGAGGAAGGCACCGTGTCGAACACCCGTTGACCCTTCACTCCCAGGCAGTGGCGGAGAAGGTGTCGACGACATTCCGAGAGCAGTGCGTGAGCACCCCATGCCCCCATGAATCATTCAAAGAGCGAAATCCATCGCTCCCAGGGAATTTCAGACTTCTCTGGTTTACTCAAGAAGTCTTGAGGAGGTTTGATGCCGAATCCGCCGTCCATCCCGTCGTCAAAATAATGTGGAGTCTTCGGTGGACCCGGCGGGTCGGGAAGGAACGTCTAGTCACCTGTGCTGCTCTCATGAAAATCTTTATTAAAGTGACGATGATGAAGAAGAAGTAAGTGAGTGAACACATAGCATAGAAGAAGACGAAGTTATCCGAATATATGCAAATATAACAATGAAGACACAACACCTCCAACGGGTACACGCAGTACACGTGGCAAATGACGGCTTAAGAAACGCAGGGCGTGACTCGTTATCTTGCTGGTCCGTAATTGGTTCTCCGACGGTCGTGTCGGCTTGTGTCGCACTATCATTGGCTGTGAAGGGATGACGAGACACTCAAGACTCGCCCAGCGTTTCTTGAGCTCGAGCTCAAGAAACGTTAGTGATTTGTTTGTTTAGATTTGTAGGTTTTTTGTAGACCTTTTCTAGATTGAACTTGGGGCAACAGCTTTCCCTTCTTTTATTAGTGATATAGGTGATTTTGCAAACTGGTGCCATTTGCTACCCTAGTGGTACCATTTGAAGCTCATGTGGCACCATTTGCAACCCAAGTGGTACCACTTGAGGCCCAAGTGGCACCACTTGAAGCACTTGATTTGCAAGTGGTACCGCTTGACGTCCAAATGCTACCACTTGACTTCAAAGTGGTACCACTTGACTTCAAAGTGGTACCACTTGACTTGCAAGTGGTACCACTTGAAGCAGTGGTACCACTGTACCACTTGAAAGCAAGTGGTACCACTTAAATTACCACTTCATATTTTCACCTGGGAGATGCCAGAAAGCAAGCTAAAACGAGCCTGTGCGCACGCCTTTCGACTGTTGAGCGTGAATTGTTCGCAGTGGAGGTAATAAAGTGTTGTTGTTGTACCCAACGAAACGCCTCGTCTGCCAACAAGACGCCTCGTCTGCAACAACTTTTAGCCGGCGTTATAGGAGAAATGGCTGATTTGTATCTACTCTTGATTTTCACAGAAAGTGCCGGAAAGTAAAGCCTCAAGCTGTGTTCAAATAAACAAAGTATACGCCTGGCTGGGCTTTGCCCAGGCGGGTTTTGTGGGTCCAGATCTATTTTTCGCGCCGCGAAACTTATAATCCGTGCGAACAGCGAAAAGAAAAACCTTCAGAGTGCCAAAATAGCTACATTTTGGCTTGGGATCGTGGATTAAACTCGATTTTGTATTGTAAAACAGGGTCGCCGAACGCAACTCTCAAAAGCTCACGCGTGATCGCCGAGAAACCGCCCACAACGTCTCGGTGTGTGTGAACGGGGTCGCTCGTGAACCGCATTCGCAACCGCCTCGCAAACGCATCTCCACCACCAGTGTGAATTCGCATAACAACGCCGACCGCTACAAAAAGTAGTCCTAAACTTTTTTTATTAAAAAATGTTTCGGTCAGACCCTCTTGACCATAACGCTACACGACACAGAAGAAAGACGAAGATATGCTATAATAATAATCTGCATAATAATCTTTATTTTTTTGGGTGCCCAAGAACCACCACATTGGTCTTCTCATTGGTACACCAACACAAACAAACTAAATCAGAAAGCAAATATATAGGCTCTAAACACGCTCACTAAAAAGATAAGACATCTAACACAATCATAATGCTAAGGAGCTAGAATAATATCATTCAAATCGTGACGTTATATAGAAATTGATGCAGATATGTCAAGGGAAGGTGGAGCGAAGGTAATATATAATGACTGAATCCGTGAGAGGTGAGGTATTACATGGCGAGCGAACATCAAAACAAACAAGGTGTCTGGTAGCTTGGAATGGAATATGAGAGTTAACTTTCGCAAGGAGTTGCGCCGAATCAACTACGCAATTTGCAACCTTATGTAGAAAAATTAAATCTCGAACACTCCTCTTTTTACACTGTAGTGAAAGTGAATACATTTTCATTATATATCCATACCTATAATAAAAGCGCCGCTCAAAGTATCTATCATAAACAATCCGGGCAACTCTTTTCTGAACATTTTCTATGCTCATAGCCGGTGTCTTAGATATTGAGTTCCATACGAAAGAAGCAAACTCGAGTCGTGACCTCACTAAAGAATTAAAAAGGTGAATCAATGAATGAGGGTTTCTAAAATTACGCGTCAAACGAAAAATTACCCCTAACACTCTAAAAGCATTGCCCACGACCAGCGACACATGATTTCTAAAAGGTAAAACCAGACATGTACGTAACGCGTTACAAGTAATGAGTTACTTCTATCTAGTTACTATTTTCGGTAACAAGTAACGTATTTAGTTACTTTTTCAGAAAAGGAACGAGTAACGGTATTTAATTACTTTTAAGGCCAAGTAACGAGTAACGGTATCTCGTTACTTTTGAGAGGTAACGTGTACAACATCGCTTTAACGGCCTTGTTTTTATTCTAGCCTTAGTATGTGTCTATTGCGACAAAGGTAGATGGAAAACCCGAAAAACAAATAAACAGTATGACAATACAGCAACATGTATCGCTGAACACGTCAGTCGAACAGTTCGGCTGACGTGTCCAGCGATAAACGTTGCTGCACTGAACTCTATAGTATATAGACAGCTGAGAATGTCCTTCACCCAGCGAGCACAATCAGGTTTGTTAATTGAACTTTCTAGAACCGGGTCCGAACCGAATGTAAACCCGGAGGTTGCAAACACGGGAAGGCACATAACCCCTTACCCGCTGTCCTCAATGAAGGCGCAGTTCCCGAAGATTCACCAGCTCTTGCTGAAGCACAACGCTGCCGTTCCTTCTAGCGCGTCAGTAAACGACGCTTCAGCGTCACCGGAAATGTATTTTCAAGGAAGCGCGAAACATACATGATGAAAACTTCGACAGGCGACTACTAAAAAGAAAACAATAAACCATGAAACAAATACAGTTGTGTATTTGGTCGTCAAAGTAACGTGAAAAGTTACTCGTTACTTTTGAGGTAACTCACGCGTTCCTTTTGAGAATAGGTAACAAGTAACGTATTTAGTTACTTTTTGAGCGAGTAACCAGTAACGGTATTTAGTTACTTTTTTTGCGTAACGTGTACTACATGTCTGGGTAAAACACTGTCAACACACACACACCAAGGTCCTTTAAGAATGATACACGGTGTATTGGCGATTTCTCGAGATAATAAGTAGACTAAAAAAAGAATGCCGACGGCAAAAAGAAATCACTTTTGTTTCTTGGGGGTTATGCAGCAATTGATTATTTTTACACCACTAAAGAAGGCTTTAAAGGGCCCATGAAACGAATTTCGGGCGGGGATAAATGAATTTAGATTGTGATTTTACTAATTGCATATCGTTTAATGGGCCAGGAGAAAGAAGATAGGAAGTCAAAAGCCTGGTTTTTCGGTACGAAAATTTGAAAGCACAGCGGACTATTTCGTACCCCCCCCCCCCCCTCGACAGCTCTCTGCCTTTTCACTGCGATACATCCGCTCTACCCAAAGCGCGTCACTCGGCCCAAACGCACGTCACACGACACCGGACCTCACTTATTCCCTTCACCCTAAGCTAACAGTGCGGTGGAAGCTATGCTCTTGCCGGACCAATCAGCCGCCTCCCTTTCAACACCTGACCTCATTCTTTATGCTCGAGGGAGCTTGATGACGTGGAAAAAGTGTTACTATACTTCGTTTCAGCTTCCGTCCGAGCGCAGCCAAAGCTACGTGTGGCCGGAGCCAATCACACGCCGGCAACAGGTCACGCGATCTCGCCTGCACTTTTGTATCACTCCGCTTCGCCGCTGGTCGTCAGCGCCTCCCGCGCTCGCCGAGTATTTCGTCTGCTACGGGTGTATCAACGGTATCGTCTGCTACAGGTTTAAAACGTGCCCTTTCACGTTCTGAAATTTAGTCATAGGGGATGTCAGTACGTAGGCTGGCCGCTGGCGTCTGTGTCCGAGCTTTCGATCCTGTTCGGCATTTCGGCATAGTTTCGAGATGTAAGTACACGTTCCAACGTGCCCGATGACCCGACCGTTGATGTTTCCTTGTATTGTTTGGATATACCGGGGCTCGAGGCGCAGGCCTTTCCACCAGCTTCTCGGCGTTCAACGTGATCGGCAGGTAAAGGGGTGCCCTGATTTCGCCGCGTATCAGTGAATTGTAGTGGCCCGGACGCTTTTCTTGTTTACAACGCATTCGCGGTACGACGCGGCCGGAGTCTCCTGCCGAATTTGAAAGTAGACATTCATCACGACCTTTCGCGCCTGACGCCCAAACGTGCCTTTGCGAAAGGACGTTTTGAAACGACTCGGTGAGGAAAGCAGCGAAGCACGCTGCACATGATTCGGCCATTACGGGAACAAAATCACACAGAAAACCGAGCGAGCGCTGCAGCAGTGTTGCCAGCGGATGTACGTGTTTTCACCAAACCACATGCATTGACATATATTAATAAAAACATAAACTTCCGACAATTCATTCCTTTAGTTGCAAATCATTCTCAGCAGTACACATCTGGAATATTGTGCAACGTTTACGCACAAAACAGCTATTTAAAAAAAAGATAAATATATATACTTTTGCGGACTACTTTGTGGTGCGTAGGAATGCTCTTCTCGAAGTTGCGAACCGTCCCCAGCCTTTGGCTGCGCTCGGACGGAAGCTGAAACGAAGTATATCCTAAGGAGCACGTACCTTTCACAGCACCGTGAGCTTAGGAGTGAACGGGGCGGGAAAGCAACTTTTGTCCGAGTTTTGAGCGACGGGCTAATCTTCTAGGAGGAGAATGGTGGTGTCCAGGTACACAAACGAGGGTCCGAACAAGAGGGACTCCTCCTTTCCATCTCGTTGAACTGTTTGGTACAATGAACGATTTGTGAGTTGAGAAGGAAAGGTAAGAAGGAAAAAGTTAAAAAATCGTTTCATGACCCCTTTAAACGATACTTAATACAGATCGACACTTTTCCGGGAACAACATGGCTTTTGAATGATGTTTGAACGATCGCAGCCGTGTAATCAACCGTTTCCATTCAAAACATCGCCCTGGCATTAGCACCCCCACAGATTCGCGGGTACTTTGAGTGTACAGTTGCCTCATGAACTGCTCCCGAAGAGCTCGCTGCTCTAGCGGACGGCAGTGTTACGGCGGTGGACGTTCCTCCGAAGTTGGTTGGTTTCGCTGCAGACGACTCTTGGCCAGCAGACGGTTCTCCGGGCCTCACAGTTGGCGCAGTGACACACGCTCCCGTGACGTTGTGTCACGTGCCTCGCTCCGACGCTCTTATTGGGTCACGGGGGCCGCAGCCCTCAAAGTTAGCTAACCTTTTTTTTTTTTTTTAGGTTTTGCAGGTTTAGGAAGGCACACGCTCCGCTGTTGATGTTTGTTTCGACCATTACTGCATTACGACAACCCCCGTTCAAAGTAAAGCTCCAATGAATTTAAGGAAAAGTCCTTTTAGTACTATCACAGGCTTAAACTGAGTTAATTGGTTCATACTTCAGATAAAGCTGACTACTTGCTCTAAGCAATGAGCTTCGGCCCGCGGGAACCGCAATGCTGGTCCGTCGAAGGCTGGAAATTAATCGTCTATCACGATTTAAATCATATTGATTTTTATTCTCCACCCTGCACTAAATATATTTCCGACCCAGTCGCCAAGCTCTCTCCATGGCTCGCGGTGATTGGCTCTTCAAGTGCTTAGTGGCAAAGCAGACCCACGGGATTTTTTATTGCACTTGTGAGGCGCAATTCGCACTCAATAAATGTCGTTCTCTCTTAATTATCTCATCCACCCCGAAAACAGCGCACAAGCAGCACTTCACTGCAAAAATGCGCCCCCCCCCCCCTGAAAAAGAAAAAAGACAAAGCAGTAATAATATTGCAACGTACAGCTTGCAGCTCGCCCTAGTCCATTAGGGTGACTTTGCGTCGCTCCACGGCGACACTGTACTACGTACTATTAACAGTACGAAATTTCACGTAGATCGTTTCCGCCGTCCCGCAACGTTCTCCGAGCTGCACGCTCGCCAGGCCAGTCCAATGGCCCGCCTACCTGTTATCACCTGACCTCGCTCTCTGTGCATGGATATGAAGGGGAGCGTGATCACGTGGCGAGACATGACAGGCCCATGAAGCACGTAGCCTCCACCGCACTGTCAGCATAGCGGCGAACAGAGTCGCTCCACTCCCGTCACCTCTTGCTGACAGTGCGGTGGAAGCCACGCGCTGGTTGGACCAATCATGTGTCCTCCTATTGTCATGTGATCACGCTCCCGTCCGTACCCACGCACAGGATGAGGGGGGTCAGGTGATGAAAGGGATGCGGTGATTGGTCCGCCGAGTGCGAGTAGCCCCCACCGCGTTGTCAGCTTAAAGGGCCCCTGAAAAAGAAAAAAAAAGTTTTTTAGAACAGTCTGGTTGGGACACGCGTGTCAAAAAATAAATTTTACGCGAAAAAAAAATTTTTTTTAGAGCAATATTGACTGCGTTAGACGCAATTTAGTCGGTAGTCACCTCCTTTCACCTTTTTCTCTCTCGGCATTTCGGGCGCGTGGAGGAGAGGTACTCCCCGCCTCCCGCCTCTCGTAGTGGATCGGCTTGGCTGCTTGGCTGGCTTGTCTGCGCCCCGTACGAGAGCCATTGCTACTTCCTGTGTCTGTTGGTCGCACGTCGTACCGCGTCGTACAGCCGATTCAAGGCCTGTCCAAACAGGCTACTACAAACCACACGACTCCTGCAAAAGTCGTCAAAATTGAACCGTCCGGCAGTCGTCGGTCGAATGTCTGTTTGGACACCGGCCAAGCCAAATTCACGACTTGCCTCCTCGCCTCCTCCACTTGTCGTTGACGTCGGTGCTCGTCAGACTTGACGTCACACGCCACCTGCCAATGGTATGCCTGATGCCTGTCTATCTCCCGCGGCTCACGAAGTCGCCGACCTTGCTACCGCCGTCACCTCGGCAGGAAGGCCAAAGAGGTCCGGCTTCGGATGGATTTGGGAGATTCCTTCGTCGAAGCAGCGCGCGTTTCGGCCGCCTCGGCTCAGCTTTTTTCGTCAAAATCCACGCTCGTAGCTCGAAAAAATTAATAAAGTGCAGTGCGCAAAAGGGAGACTTTTAGTTGTATGTAGAAACACTGAGAACTTAAGAATATAGCATTTATTTTATTAAATTTCAAACCAACCACGTTTGTTTGTCTATACGAGGTACGTTAGGAACAAGAGCCGCGGGAATCCGATCCAATCCACAGAACTGCTGGACGATGACACGACCTTGGACACGACGCGGGCTCGCCTGGCTTGCCCCCTCACACTCGAGTCTTCCCTTTCCCATTTTCGGGACTTCCAAAGCGGCGGAGGCCTTGAGCGATTGACCGACAGCCAAGAGAGCGTGTGAGTGGCTCTCCGGACCCACGTGATGAGCAGAGCAAGGCCGCCGTGGAGGAAGCGAGGGGAGATTTAGCGGGGGACGCTTCCCCCGGCAGCTTTGACGGGAGGGAAGTTTCCCTCCGACGGCCGGAAGCGCAGCGCAGCAACGATTTGCAGGAGTCGTGAGTGTTGTAGTATCCTGTTTGGACACCCCTTCACACGACGGACCGAATCGCGATTTTTGTCCGCAGACCGTGTACCAAGTGACCGGCACGTCACCGATTCCTGCAATCCGCGCCTCGTCCGCGGACGCGCCTTTTTCACTCGCGGATTTTTGGCGGGAGATTGACTTGAAAAGCGTTTAGTCTGGCAACGGTACATTGTTTTCTTGTTTTTGTTTCTGGGCGATGAAAACAAAAGTGGCGCATCGTTGTGTTTTGTGCGTTCGCTGGTTCATTTTGTCGGGCGTTTCTTCGTTCCACGTGTGAAAGGAACTGCAGAAACTTTGTCTGGCTGACGCGACGCAGGTTCCTGTACTCCTCCGGGTCCGCGTCAAGAAGCTTCCGTCAAAACTCGTCTAGCACGCCGCGATGATTCTTGCACGTCCAATCAGGATTTCACCGAGCAAGACCTCTCTTGTGGCTGTGGTGAACTTGAGTGTTGTGCACGAGCGCGGAGTGCGTGAAGGCATCTCCAAACGCACCTTCGCGAGCCCAGAACTTCGTCGCTTCTACGCGGAACCCTTCTCGAGCAGGACCATGCCTGTGTCACTCTCATGCTTTGGGTTAGTAAAGCTAGTGGCGCTTCGCGCGAAGCCTATCACGGTGTTTTGTCTCGATCTGTACGTGACAGCGGCGTACGATTCTTTATCGCGGTAGCAAACGTCGATTTCTCTCTTGGACAACGGTGCCACGGTGCGATGTTGGAGTTTCGCGGCACTGTGGGGTGGCGACCAGGTTCGGTCCGTCCTCGCTGTCGTCTGCTCGTCGTCTCCTTCGTGTGGATGCGCTTGGGAGACAGACGAACCGCAGACATGTCGTCACCCTCCGCGGATCAGTCCGTCATGTGAATCGGCCATGACTAACTAACACAAGCAACAAGCCCTCTTCAGGAGGTCTTCACATATAAACGCGATAAAACTATAAAACCACCCGAGGACGCGAGACGCGTTGCAAGACCGCGACCATGACAGAAAAACAAAATGGCGAAGCTTTTGTTTGTTGTTTTATCCGAACGGAAGTAACGATTTTGTAAAACGTTTGTAAACAATTACGACGTTCATTCGATGGATTGTTTCTTAAAGCTAAAAATATGTAATTCAAAAGGCGATTTCAAGAGATCACGAAGATTTTATAACCAACATCAAAGCTGTCACTCATTCTTTTGGCCAATGAGAAGCTGATTTGAATGACCATCGTTACCAATGAGAAGCCGAGCTGAATGACCTGGAATTTGCGCGAAAAATTTCAAATAAATCTCTCGCCGTCAATATTGCTCTAAAAATTTTTTTTTCGCGTAAAATTCATTTTTTGACACGCGTGTCCCAACCAGACTGTTTTAAAAAAACTTTTTTTCTTTTTCAGGGGCCTTTAAGGCTCTGCTCCGGCTAAGCTCAGGCACGCTCCGTTCCCGCTTGTCCTCCTAGTTTCCCCCCCCTCCCCCCCCAAAGAAAAAAAAGAAAAATACAAATACCATTTTTTGTGTGTGTGGGGGGGGGGGGGGGAGGGTATTTACGTGGACAAGAAGTGGCATGTGTCGGTGCGCACAAATATCGAGAATATTAGCTCAAGGGTTCGTTTTGTAATTGAATGTAACTTACGAATAGAGATTAACTTGGTTCTAGTAAACTTTCTGTCTAGAATATTGTTATTGGTTCGTTTGTAGAAATCGGTAAATATGATATAAAGCCACGAGGTACTTCGCTTTTGCGGGACGCTTGTTCTAGGTGGGGCAATATTTGCTGCATGATGTAGTATCGCTTCTCGGCCTTTTGGCTAAGATCATCTGCAGTGTCTGTTCTTATCAGCTTAATATCTGATACGGATCTAATTGGTCCAAGATATTAAACTTATTTTTGTAAGTGGTGTTCCTACGAAGCTTGCTTCGAGGACGCCAGGGTTGGTCCGGTATTGCACTATTTCCGAGAGTGGCCCGTCCCCGTCTAGGGGAAAATAATGAATTACAAAATCAGAGCAAATGAACATTTGCTGCTTGAAGTGAGGCACAAAACAACGAGGACACGAGGAGAGAAGCAGACAGGACGAGGCGCCTCGTCCTGTCTGCCTCTCTCCTCGTGTCCTCGTTGTTTTGGCGCCTCACTTCAAGCATGTACAACCAACTAGCCCAACTCGCCGTTCTAATTGAACATTTGTGCCATGCATGGCCCTCAGGTGTTAACCCGAATCAGGGACGCGTTGGAACGCTTGCATCGGAATATGGATTTCTATGTCGACAAAGGAGGGTGCGCTGGTGATACAAAATGGCGGACGTGGAAAGGTCGGTTTCTTCCTACACAGGATAATACCTCTAATTACGCCAGGTAAAGGAATTTCGGGTCCTGAGCTGTTTATGGTGGTTGGGGGTAAGAATAATGACTGCAATGTCTAAATGGCAACCCCCCCCCCCCCCTTTCCAAATGGAATACAGATATCGTTCCTATTAGGATGGGCCTTGGGCGATTTCGGTATCGTTAGATTTGCCTATTAGAAAACAATTGTTTCACAGCATTGAAATGAAGCGAGGAAAATTGTTGATCAGAGTTTACTTCGGAAATAGTCGATCGCTCTAACACTTGTATAGGAAAAAATTTGAGGTAGAAACCAACGAACGAATCGGGAAAACGTTAAGACTAATTTAGCTGGATCAGTGGATGGAAGCATGTGAATACCCTTAGCGAGTTTGGCTAGGTCGTTTATTAACATACTTATCATCCACTTGCTGTCATAAAGTTTTACATATGTAAAAGTTACATATGTGTCGTTGATCAGTCATCGCGAATGACTGAGTTTTACATATGTTTCATTGATTATAATTAGGGTGTGTACTTTCCGGTGTGTATTTGTGGGAAAAATCGGCGGATGTTTTTCGGTGTTTATTTATTTTCGAAACACCGGTGTATTTCGGTGGAACGTCTCACGACGAGGCTAAAATTGGTGATTATCGGTGGAAAAAAATGTGATTGATCACAGACAGAGAGTTCCAATTTTATTCACATATTTCATACACTTATTTTCGAGGAAGCATCTATTTCTCACGCTTGGTTATTATAGAAGATGCAAGCAAACTTCGAGAGGCTTGCATCCGTAATGGCACCACGTTCCTTGCGGTTCACAACCCGCAATTTTGAAAACGCACGCTCCACATTCGCGCTGGACACAGGAAATCCCAAAATGTCCAGCGAGGCTTGGGACAGTAGTGGCCCGCCAGGTAAATGAACTTTCCAAAATAACACTGGATCAACGGTGCTAGTCACAGCCTACTGACGGTAACAAAGAAACTCTTCAATCACTCAGCTTGCGCTCGTCTCGGAGGACCAGCCGATAGATACTTTCATAAGGCACAAATCCCTCTGGCAGCTCCACTTTTATACACGGATTAACAATTTGCACGCGGAACCAGAACGACGATTTATCCATGAAATCTAAGTCATCATAAATGTTTCGGGAAAGAGTCCTAAACCACTTGCTTTGAATTCTCTGAGAGTAGGCAGAGAAGGAATCAACAAGCTTTAACGCCTCACGTTGAGGAAACCCGCAGATGTGGGACGGACGCGCCTTCTCAAACACGTCTGCAAATTTTTTTACAGAACGATCCTTTTTTTTACAGCGAAAACCCCCACGCCAACAAAACCCTTTTTCCGTTTCCCCAAAAGCCCATGGAAACTAAACAGATAACGATGAACGCATCCCAGTACTCAAAGGTCAGTAGCCCTGAACGACACGGATGTTGGCAGTGTCTTCCAGGAACCAGAGCAACCTCTGAATACATGGCCTGCACCGACATCACTTGGCCAGACACAATGGGGAAAGGGCACGTGAGAGCGTACCCTCCACTGCGTTAATTTTTCCACAAAAAAGGGCCATGGGAGACACAATGAGGGAAAGGCGTGTGAGAGCTTAGCTTCCTCTGTGTTAAAGACGCTTTTGACCCCCAGAAAGGAGGGCGGACTGTCGCCACGTGCAAGCCATGTATAGACACTGGAAGAATGCAGGATCCACAAGATAACACGTTTGACGAACCTCTACGGGGAAAGGGTTTCGTTAGGTCGGTGTTTTTCGACCGGTGTTTTTCGGTTTTAACCAGGGCGAAAATATCCAACCACCGGTGTTTTTCGGTTTTAACCGATTTTGTATTTTCGTCACCGACGGATGTTTATCGGTGTTTTTCGGTTAAAACCGGAAAATACACACCCTAATTATAATCAAATGACAAACACTTTGTCTTTATTTGAATCAAGAATGGCACTTCAATTACAACTTTTAGGACTTGAATGAAACATCAATTTCGGTGTTCAAAATTATTCCATTCTATCATTATTTCAGTGGAATGTACAAAGTATTTAGTTTATCTTTGATTATGTACCTAAATAACCATTCATTTATTTCACCTTAAGGGCGCCCGTTAAGGGCATTACATAAAGGGGGGGGGAGCGTAATCAAGATTTGAAAATTATAAAAGCCAAAACACAAGCATGATACAATCGGGGAACTCGAAGAAATTTTACAAAATTGAAGCTAAGAAAGGTGTAGTTTTACTGCAGAAGAGAAATTAGCAGGGTCCAAGATGGTGGCAATGGAGGATGATCAGTTCATACTGTCCTTCATCAATCAGCCCACTTTCGCTATGCCTGACGCTTCTAAGCGGAACTTAACAGCTAGTTTAGTAACTGAGGGAATCAAGCCTGCCTGGCAATTGATGCTAACAAAACGTTGCGCACAAGGGGTAAGGCAGACAGACATTACATTGCCGTTTGACAAGCCAACACATGAATCTTAAGTATATATTCACAGTTGTATGAATGAAAATGAAGTGTGTTCTCATGCTCCAAAAGTTCTTTGTGTTGCTCAAAATTGGGTTTTTGACTGCTCCGAAAGGTGCTCCAAAATGACCCGGACCAATTGCATCACTGCACCCTGTAACGGCTTGCCCATAGCATTTTGTTTTTTACTTGTTGATCTTTCTACATTTATACTGCGTGTCTTCGTGACCGCTTCTCTCATTCCCACGCCAGGTTCGACAAACCTCGTCTTTCTTACAGTTCTGCCGCCGAAAACCGTTACAATAGCGCGTGTTCTGGAAGTTTTCTATCTGCCCACGTGGTATAAGACACCGCGGTCTAACGCAACCTTTTTCTTCGCTCGCCATCGGGGCAACCCTTTGTCGGCCGGGTGTGGCTTGTCCCTGGCGGGTTTTTGTCATTGTAATTGGTTGGCCCTGCCTGGGCGCGAAACGAAGTTGGCATCGCCCACCAGGACGATCCTCCCAGGTTCCAAATGACCAGACCGTGTCGTCCTCCGAGAGCCTTGCCATAGAAGGAAGCCATTGTGGGGCCTCCTGCTCCGACGGTCAACAAAAGGGGGACTTCTCGGAGGTGTGGCTTGTAGTCCGCTTTGAGACCATTGTGCCGATTGCCCACGGGAAGAACCTTTTCAATGGTCTTCCGAAAGCCGATGATGAAGATGCTTTTGGGCGCCATTGTCTATATAGTGGCTTATGACGACGTGGGTGCGTCCCACACAACTTACCGGCTGTTGGCAGCTCTGGCGTCTCACCGTTGCGGTGGCGCTGATGTAGGCACGCCGCATGAGCAGACGACTCGTACTCCACACGAATCTGGTTTCTGCGCACCCACAGCTAGTGCCCACTCTCGGTGTGCGAAAACACTGACTTGTTTATAAACATCGTTGTGTTTATCTATAAGATATGTATGTTACGTATTTGAGCTCTCGAGGAAAAAAGTTTGTTAAAAATTATGAAAGTAAAAAAGAAGAAAACAAAAAAACAAAAACGGAATTGTGTGATCTCGGGCAATAAAGGGGGCGGAAGGAGTTCGTGCGAAACATGGGCAAACAAAGAGAATCTGGAAAGGAAATGACCGT
>JAZHYW010007567.1:0-10277 GCA_037355805.1 Ixodes ricinus
CGGGCGACGAGTCTCCCAGCTGTAGATGAGAAATTTAGCCAGTGCAGTACAACCGCTAGCCTGGGGTCTTTAACGTACACCACTCTGTAGTGATACACGGCCACACGCCGGTAAGATGCTCATCCAGATCGAAACGGGCAGGGTGGGGGTTGAACCCAGGATCCTGGGTTCTGCAGCGCGAGCTTTTGCTCCACGTGCTCCAAGCTGATGTGCGCTTTCTGATGTCTGATACTTTCCCCAGATGTGACCTCCCCGAGCTTCAGCGTCATTTGCTCGAGCGCTGCAGGCTTTTCGGCACTTAGTTCATAGGTATAATACACTGTCTCACAACAACTCACACCGTTGGCATGGAGGGCGCTGAATGTGCGCACAACAGATGCGAGTCAGCACGGAACACACACACCCCACAAGACAGTCGCATAAAGACGGGGGTCAGAAAGAATGGCAAACCAGCAAACTACAAACGAATGTGAAAGAAAGACAGGGACGCCCGGTCGCACCAGGGGAAGGAGGACACACGCACGGACGGAACACATAGGAACGGGGACGCAGATAAAAAGGGAGACGTTAGGCCGTCATGCACGTTCGTTTTGATAATGCAGTGAGTGCGCAGGCGAGCTGGTGGATGTTAACCATTTTGTTCTTAGCCCGAGACTGAGGCAGGAAAAGTGGAAAGTTTCAAAGTAGAAGAAAAATGAACAGTCGAGGACACGTCTCTAACACAGCTAAAGACAAGTTTATTTGGTCACCCTCTTAAATACACTCCACGAACTTCAACACAGAACCGTCTCGCCCTTTTCGACCTCCAGTCTGACCAGTCTCGGGCTAAGAACAAAATGGTTAACGTTCGTTTTGTCGTGACGAGCCGAACTTGTTCAATGTTGCCTGCTAAGCTTTCATTGATTCTGTTAATAAGCTGCCTATCCACCTCTGTTACTTTGCCAGAAAATAGCTAAAATGAATGGATAATGGTATTCAAGGAGTATTTACAAGTAATTTATGTTACTGTAGGTTTATGGACATGCCGGCTGCAATCGGAACACACATGCGACCCACGGGTATGTTCGAAAACAGCAACGACTGCAGCTTTATCACGATTACGTAATTTTAGAATCACGGGACTGGTCCAAGAGTGCCAATAGATAGTCATTCCTATCGCTTCTATTTTATTATTTGAACACAAAATAAAATAAGTATATTTTCAACCTTGCACATATATTTTCGTGACGTTTTCTCGCTCAAGCTGGCCAACAATGTGGCATGGTCGATCCAGGCACCCCAACAAACACAATTTTTAAACATGGTTTATAAAATGCATACGCAATATCAATGATATAATACGCCATATCAGATTTAGCATGTTTGAGGCTTTATCAATTTTATAAAATTAACCTTGGGCATATATATTTTCTTTGCACGACCCCTTTAATGGTTGTGTTTGATGCTTTGAATATGTCAGAACTAGGAGGCCCTGATATGCCAGCGATGGAGGGGCATGGTCTCGTACTAGCTAATTTCACGTTATGAGAAATATTCCGACGATTTTAATAACCGGAAGCAGAAAAGAAGGCGATCTGGGAGAAAATCAGCGATGTAATGAAGGTGTTCGCTGCAAACATATACCCTGATGACTGCGAGACGAAGTTTAAGGGACTGAAGAGGGCTTACACAAGACGCCGGCAGGAAAAGAAAAAGACTGAACGTGGGCGTAAAAACTGGGACTTTTATGACCATAGGAACAGTCTTTTCCGGCCCAACAACGAGTACACTCCCCAGTGTCCACAACAAGCATTCTGACTGTCAGCAGCAGTCCTGCAACACCAGCCATTGTACCCAGAGCCACCACCACAGACCCCGCCGTACCAGCTGCATGCCCCCTAGAGCCACCACTGTGCCGCGGGGACAGCACCCCGCGTCTGATGGCCTCTACACAACCTGGACACCCACAAGCCACTGACAAGAGGAGGAGGAGGCCGGTAACGATACTCAACGAAATTTTGGAAAGAATGGACATGTGGGAAAGAGAGGGTAGAAACGATACAAGCAGCAACATAACTTGCAGCGCACGAAGTTCCGGCTGCTGAACCGCCTCGTTCAGCGGTGACATTTTCACTTCGCCTTTTTGTGACTGACCCACATTTGACCCACATGCAGTTTACAAGTTGGTGTTGTGCTGTGCCTGCTTTTATACAAATAGATCAAAGTAGGATTTCCGACGAAAACGCTGCAGAAATGAGAGGTAGCAGTGAAGTTTTAGCCGTCGAGAACATGCAATTCAACTCTAGGTGAGATCTCTTGAAGTTCGCAATTGTTTGTGCGACTTCAAAGAAATGTGCGCCAGAGTTAGTTTGCTTAGACTAAACAGAATTCACAATGCTACGCTAATCCTTTCTCGCTCCTTCTCTTTACTGAGCCATACTTGTTGGAAGTCCAACTTTGAATGCATTTTCATCAAAGCACGAAAACATTTTGTGGATTTCTGAAATTCTTGGGGGATGTGGATCAGATTAGAGGCATGACAGGACGAAGTGGAACACCTATTTATTTCACTTTTAGTTTTTTCTATATGTCTACATGACAGCATAAAAAAAACTTCTGAAAACTTAGAGTTACTTACTTTTTAGAATACACTCGCTATCGTTTTAGAGCATGATACTTTTTCTTTGCTGAAATGGTTATTTAATTTAAAGCTGGGCCTTTTCCTAGTACTTAACAGAGTACTTACAGTCAGCTAGGCCAAATGGAGCCTCCATTTTCGTGACCCTAGTTTGACCCACATGCAGTCTACAAATTGGTGCTGTGCTGTGCCTGCTTTGATATAAATAGATCAAAATAAGATTTTCGACGACAGCACTACAGAAAGGAGAGGTAGCAGTAAAGATTTGGTGAAGCTAAGTGAGATGTGCTTACTTCGTGTCGAGAACATGCAAACCAACTATGGGTGAGATCTCTTGAAGTTCGCAATTGTCTGCACAATTTCAAAGAGATGTGCTCCAGAGTTGGTCTGCTTAGACCAAACAGATTTCACAATTCTACGCTAATTCTTTTTCCTTCCCTTTCCTGCGCCATTCTTGTTGAAAGCGTGACTTTGAACCCTGTTTTATCAAAGCACGAAAACAATTTGTGGATTGTTTTGCTTGCATTGAATCGCTTGCAGCATGTGACTCAGACTAGAGCCATGAAATGACGAAGTGGAATACCTATTTTTTTCAATTTTAGCTTTATTTTTTTTTTATATGTCTGCATGTTAACGTAGAAAAAAAAGCTTTTTAGAATATAGTTGCTACCGTCTTGGAGCGTGGTACTCATTCTTTGCTAAAAAGATTAATTGAAACTGGGCCTTCTTTTATCTAGTCATTTACACAGTACTTAGTTAGGCCGAATGGAGGCCGCGTTTTTGTGGTGCATCTTGACAGCTACAAATTGCCATTCTGAACAGTGAATGGCTTATATCCTTAATAATAACAATGCCCTTCTGCACCTCGAAAGCCACATATTGTCATTTTTAAGAGCGGGTGGGATCTTTCCTTTAGAGAATATTAAAAGCTTGGTTTAGTTCAGAAGTTTGCAAGGCAATTTTATAGCATTTTCTTGTTTACAATGTAGCTTTTAACGCTTTATCTCATTAAATATTGGTACACTAAATGCATCATCTAAAGGCATCTTTCTAGCAAGGTCCTTCATCGATTTGATTTTTTCTGAAATTTATGTTACAGAATATTATGCAGCTTGCAGCCTAGTTTGGGATACCAGTGCATTCTAATGTAATTAAGTACAGTTTGGTTTTTGTGTTGGCTTTTGAAAAATTTCAATTTCTAAGCTATACCAGAGTCTTGGCTATACATTCCCCCTTGCATAAATGCTTTTCATATCCCAGATGCCACTACGTTCATGTTTCTCTGTTCTTCAGATGCGGCCACGGGCCTCTGGTTTATTCATATTGTGACAAGTTTTATTTAACTTTTAAGGTTTTTGAACTTAATAAATACCAATGTTTGAATCTTTTTGTACAAATCTGTATTACTTGTGTTTGTCTTATTCCAGGCATTACAGTATTATTGTTATGTTGGAGGTTCTGAGTGACTCAGTTCCAAAATGAAAGTTGAAGCGTATGCTCAAGATACATTATTCTGAAATAGTTACTAAGGACAAGGAGAAGTATATTGCCTGCATGTACAAATATTGTTAAAATATTTTAACTGGGGACAACCTATATTTAGGCACTATAGTATTGATGGGCACAGGTTGCAAGCCACCAGTTCATTTCTGCCAATTTTTTTTTTAATTTTGTCTTCGTATTGGGTGTCATTATTTTAATGATTCCCAAAACTTTTGCAAAGGAACTCGTGGAGTAACATTGTGAATATGTAGCTCTAATAAATCATAATAAGGGCATAAAAGACAGGAAAAAATACGAGGTTGGGAAATTGGCAAAACTCCCCAAACAGCATACTCAAGCAACAAAAACTTTGTTCTAGTCAATTGCCTTAACATTGACCCATTTTATCAATTTGATTTTTCTAAAAGTTGAGAACCGAGCAGTTGAAGACATACAGTGATTTGTAACATTTCAACATCACCCTTCAGGTGCACGCAGGGTGCAGCAAGCTAGCAATTGCGTCGCGTTTAGCTTTTGTGGCGGAAGGCGCTCTTGTCACGTCTGATTCTTTGCGCACCAGGCATTGACCCTCTAGTCCCTCTGTGCGAAGAACAAAGCGCTGCGCAGATGTGAGAATGACGCTGTGAACAACGCACGCTACCAACACAAACATAAGAACCATATTAAGGATGTCCATGTCCAGGTGTTTGAGACGTCGAAACTTTCCTTTCAATTGGGCAAAGGCCCGCTCTACAACTGATCGCCAGGCACCTAATGTTGTATTGAAATGACCGTCTCCTCGTCAGATGCCCATTGTCCTTGTAAGGACGCATCAGGTTGACCTTGAGGGGATAAGCAGAATCGCCGAGGATGTGGAGGTCCTCGGGGAGGGAGCTAAGAATGTCATCCAAGCCAGAATCGGTGAGGATACGTGCATCGTTCATCCGGCCCGGCGACCCCACATGCACGTGCGTGAACACCATGCTGCTGTCACAGCAGCCTTGCAGCACGACGGAGTGGAACTTCTTCCTGTTGTAGAAGGCAGACTGCTCTTCTTTGGGAGCCTTGGTAGACACATGACAGCAGTCCACGGCACCCACAACGTCTGGAAGCCTCCACTTGCGTTCGAAGTGGCTGGCCACCTGGGCAAACTGCGTGGGCCACTGTATTACAGAGGGTGCACACCGTGCCCATACCGACACGATCTCCGAGACCACGAAGTGGAGGGTGCTCTTGAGAACACCAAGCCTGTCAGTGACGCCACGGTATGATTCCTGATTTCCCAGGAGTCACGACGGTTGGCACCCGGACTCTAATGTTCTTGGCTAGGTTAAGTTCAGTTAATTGGAGCAGGACCTGGAATGTGTGGAACTAAACTTTTAATCGATGAAAAAAAAACATACAGCAATGTGTTTGGCTTGAGCTATTTTGGAGCAGCTTTGTAGCAGCCGAAATTCCATTCCAGAGCAGCAGAAAGAACTTTTAGAGCAGGCCCATACTTATACTCTATTTTCCTTGATTCTACTCCGAATGCAATGTTAAGGAGGAGGAGGAGAGACAGTGCTAGCACTAATGTGGCTGGCACTCAATAGTGAATTGCAGGGCAGATAATCGAATTGCCCAGAACACGCAATTGGCTCTTTAGTTCGGGTTAGAAGCACTAGTCGCGCGACAAAAATGTTGTCACAATAACTATTTTTGTTTAGAAATTCCAGCCGCTGCCTTTCATACACTTGCTAAGAACAGTTATTTTAATAATGAAACCAAATGTAAACGAAGTAATATTCTATTGGTATGTGTTAAAGGTTACTACACTTCCCAATCGACTTAAAAAATAAAGCCTTGTAATATAATTATGCACGTTAATAATACTGTACAAGTAGATTTTTATTAAATGCAAAATCACCATGTGAGAAGATGAATATTTATTGTAGAAGGAAACAGCGGTTACGGCTCAACTTGTAAAGATGAATTCCCCAGCTTGCATTCAAACACTGCTAAAGCTTGCTTAGCTTTACGCTTAATACCCCCAAAAAAAAGAGTTTTAAATACGCACTAGGGATGAGCGCCTGGGGCCATCCCGCTCTGAGGGAGTGTGTTTTCCTCAAGTACGCGGCTGCGCTACGGCGAAGCACCCTTCAAAGATTGGCTTGTGCCGTCCCTCGTCTCCTTTGGTTATTTTTTCTACGTGTGTATATCGTAACTCTTCGTCGCTATGCAACTTTAATATTTAAAAACAAGAAAAATCACGCCTTAAACATTATTAAAATTTTCTCCTGACTGGCCAAACAGAACTCTAGGCCCCCCGCGCAATATTTTTGCACCGAATGCCTAAAAATAAATTCCGAATAATGAAAGTAAAATTATATTCCGAACATATACTTGGGCGGTTTCATTTGGATTCAGGCAACGAGGGGCAGTCGTATTTTTTATTTTGCTTCAGATTTTTATATTTCGTGGCGCTTGTTCCAAGAACAACAATCCTTTTTATTTTAATGTCCTGACATGTTTAGTTTCTGAGAAAAAGATATCAAAGAAGCGGGAAAGAATGACGAGGTTTTGACGATTGTCGTGTGTGGCGTTTTTGAATCACTCTCAATTTGAAAGTATTCAAAAGAGAGCGTCTATATTTTTTAGTGTGATATATATCTAAGTAGGTAAGACGACATTATAAGTTCTAGGGCTGGGCAATTGATCGATTAACCTTCCGATTAATCGATTAAGGCTTTAATCGCGATCAAATATTTTAACCGGTTAATCGGTTTTTTAATCGGTACTCGCAAAGAAGTCAACTGGATGCACGCATGGCTCTATATTGGACGACCTGCCCGAACTAGGGGTGACTCATGCCCCCCTCCTTAACGAAAACGCTGCGTCGCGTGTATCCGGTCATTCTGTCCCGAGTGGTTTTCCGTTCCCAGCCAGGTGCTATGAGCAAGGTTCAATTCTCGCGCTCGCGAAGCGTCACGTGTTCGATGATATACATTAACAGTTCTGCAAAGGCCAGAAGAACAAGCCGGGCCCGCAATTGATCTCCGCGCGACCGCGAAACTTCACGTGTCGAGGATCTATTACACATCCTGCCCAGGCAAGACAAACAAGCAGAAAAACAAGCTGGGAAGCTAACAACGCCATAGTTACTTGTTCCAGTATTCGGCCAGTAAAAATGGACGGGTTCACGAGTATTGAAAGGCTATCTCGCTGGAAAGTTTGGGTTTAAAGTAAACTCCAGCGGTGAAGTTTTTAACTCGGAGGAAGTCCACTGCATTATCTGCAACAAACCGTTTTCGCACAGTAGAAGCGTAAGTTCGCTTCAGTATCACCTACGAGCGAAGCACCCATGTACGCCGCTGCAGCAAGGACCATCCGCCAAAACGCAGACAACAATCAACGCCTTCTCATCAAGGCCCATTTCTCTGAAAAAAGAAGAAAGCATCGCCCAAGCCCTGACTTCTTGTCTTCCTGTCGGAAAATGTGGACAAACTTCTTTGTCTTCGGAGCTGGAGCAAATATATGTGTCTTTGAATCGTTGAACTATATGTATCCTCAATTCTAAATGTCCTTTGCGCAGTGTAACAGGCAGTAAAATAAGTCTTCAAAGGCAAGTTGAGTTCTTGCATTATTTTTGTTATATTATTTATAAAAATCAGTGCAACCGATTAATCGAATAATTAATCGATTAAAGGGTGGCGATTAATCGGGTTAAAATTTTTAATCGACGCCCAGCCCTAAAACTACTATTTATTATTTGTCGTTCCAATCGTTGTAAAAATCCCAAACATGCCTCCGCGAACAACTGTAACCTAAATTGCCGATTTTTTTTTTGAGTCGTCTATTTTTAGTATTGCTTTTAAAATAATACCACGTGTAGATCCTTTCATTGCGTTCCAAATTAAGCAAAGTTTGTGTTTCTATCTTGTACGAGTACTGAAAAAAAATTATGAACAAAGAGGGTTTTCACTCCTCGTTCAATTTCAGCACGCTGTATAAAAAAAAAAAACTTTTTTTTTTGCGTCGCGTTCTTTTTTCGCTTTTTTTTAGCCAGAATACATTCCGTTAGAGGTATTTGCCTTGGTTTTGAGTTTTAAGCCTCTAGATATGCTAAAAAAAGAGCAAATGCCGAAGGTGGGTTTTGACGATTTTCGTGTTTGGCGTTTTTGGAACCACTCTCAATCTCAGAGTATTCAAAAGAGAGCTTCTATATTTTTTTATTGTGATATATATGCAAGTCGGTAAAACGACATTCCAACTACTATTTATTATTCGTCGATCTAATCTTTGTAAAAGTCCCCAAAAATGCCTCCGCAAACAACTGTAACCTAAACTGCGGATTTTTTTTTTTAGTCGGCTATGTTTAGTTTTGTTTTTAAAATAATACCATGTGTAGAATTTTTCAATGCCTTCCACATTGTGTAAAGTTTGTGTCTTAATCTCGTACGAGTACTGAGAAATAAATTATGAAACAGAGATGAATTTCACTTTTCGTTCAATTTCAGCACACTGTGTATAAAAAAAATTTTTTTTTTTGCGTCGCGTTTTTTTTTGCACTTTTTTTTTTACCTAGAACACATTCCGTTAGAGGTATATGCACCGGTTCTGAGTACTAAGCCTCTAAATATGCTTAAAAATTATTTTGCTCTGTTATCAACATGAAATTCGCATAAAAAATATAAAATTTCCCATTTAAAAATCTTGGTTTCCACTAGGAAGTGTATTTTATTGTAACGTTCTACAATATTATACTTTGATATTTCTAACGTAGTATAGATTATATGTAGCGCATAGGGTTTAGGCTTGAGGCTCTCCAATCATGGTACCGGCGGAAATTGTCTGAAAACCCGCTTTCGGCAGTTGCGATTTTATAGTGTTTAGACGTTTGGAATTGCAAACTTTTTATTATACGCCTAACAACATTAATGTCTTTTATATGAGTATTTATTCAACGTCCCTTAGATTAATATATAATAAAGAATAAAATATACAGCTATAACCCATAAACCCATTACAGCATTTTTTTAGCATATTTAGAGGCTTAAAACTCAAACCTAGTTCATATACCCCTAACGGAATGTATGCTGGCGAAAAGAAAACTGTAAAACAAAACGCGACGCAAAAAAATATTTAGAAAAATCTTTTTTTTTTACAGCGTGCTGAAATTAAAAAAAAACTGAAAATCTTTTTTGTTTTATAATTTATTTCTCAGTACTCGTACGTGATTAAGACCCAAACTTTACATAATGTGGAAAGCAATGAAAGGTTCTACACGTGGTATTATTTTAAAAACAAAACTAAACATAGTCGACTAACAAAAAAATCCGCAGTTTAGGTCACGGTTGTTCGCGGAAGCATGTTTGGGGATTTTTACAAAGATTTGATCAACGAATAATAAATAGTAGTTGGAATGTCGTTTTACCGACTTGCATACATATCACAATAAAAAAATATAGAAGCTCTCTTTTGAATACTTTGAGATTGAGAGCGGTTCAAAAACGCCACACACGAAAATCGTCAAAACCCACCATCGGCATTTTCTCATTTTTAGCATATTTAGAGGCTTAAAACTCAAAACCAAGGCGAATACCTCTAACAGAATGTATTCTGGCTAAAAGAAAGGTGTGACAAAAAACGCAACGCAAAAAAAAATTAAAATGTTTTTTTTTTATATATACAGCGTGCTGAAATTGAACGAAAAGTGAAAACCTCTTTGTTTCATAATTTATTTCTCAGTAATCGTACATAATAAAAACACAAACTTTGCTTAATTTTGAAGGCAATGAAAGGTTCTGCGCGTGGTATTATTTTTAAAGCGATACTAAACATAGTCGACTCAAAAAAAACATCCGCAATTTAGGTCACAGTTGTTCGCGGAGGCATGTTTGGGTATTTTTACAAAGATTGGAGCGACAAATAATAAATAGTAGTTATAATGTCGTCTTACCTACTTGCATATATATCATACTAAAAAAATATAGACGCTCTTTTTTGAATACTTTGAGATTGAGAGTGATTCAAATACGGCACACACGACAATCGTCAAAACCTCCGTCCTCCGCCGCTTCTTTGAGATTTTTTTTTCTCAGAAACTAAACATGTCAGTACATTAAAATAAAAAAGTATTGTTCTTCTTAGAACATGCGCCACGAAATATAAAAATTTGAAGCAAAATAAAAAATACGAC